>RCAB01000141.1:0-136890 GCA_003640385.1 Setaria digitata
TTTTTTTTTTTGCATTCAATATTATCACTTAATTCACTCTTGGTCAATATATTTGTCAAATTATGGTCAAATATTCGCTTGCTTTCTTAAATTCTAATCACTTTTCAGATCATTTTCCAGGTTACAAACTTATGGAATCCCTGAATGTTGGTAAGAAGCAACAATCCATTGCGGAAAACTAATTATTTCTTAACAGTGCGTTTAAATATAAGGGATTTAAACATGTAAAATTTATTTCGTGCAAAATTTTAAAAATTTTTTGAGCTTGCCATTTCCGAACCAATCATTCGTCATCATTAATTTCATTTAAGGAAACTTATAAGATTTCTCTTTTATTGAATAATTTACTTATGGTACATTTCTGGGATCGCAGCATTGTAAAACTTTCGAGTAAATTTCGTTTTGCCTTTTTTATACTTTAATTATTGTAAATGATTTGATGCAATTTCATTGTTTTTTCTATGAATTTTAAACACGAAAAGTAATAAATGAATGATTTTGTTGAAAAATTGATATGAAGCTTATTCAAATGACAAATTTTTTTTTCGACTTTGACTTTTTCTTATTGCCCAGGATTCATCTTCAATTACATTAATCCTTTCAGGTATATTGACCCCTTCAGGTACACTAACCTTTTCAGGTATGATAACAGCTTCAGCTTCTCTAATAGGTACGCTAGCCACCAGCTGTATAGCACGCAATTTTAATGTGAAATATTCTAAGAACCCATCTTAAAGTACCTGTAATAGCATACAATTCAGCGCTCCGACTTATTACCTTTTGGAGTAGCCGATGTTCCATTAATTAGGTCCTGCAATTATCTAATTTTCTTGGTCAAGCGAAAGGTCAAGGATCGAGCGTCGGATGTATAAAAGACAGAGTAATTATTGCATAGTTGGATGTGGGATTTAAAAAAGAAAGACATTAGAAACCGTTATTTTTTAAAACTACTTCTACATAACTGAGAAGGTAAGCGATCTCTTGATATATATAGCTTCCTTTATTATCCTCGAGTACTCAGTTACATTTAATCATTTATAAAGTCTGTTTTGGCAGCAATTGCTGAGACTGTCTATTCCACGTAAACGTGCACGTTTTCTCAACATAGGACGCAATTCTCACGTACTTTTTTTATTCCATCATTTTTCCTTTCTGTTATCTAGTCCACGTACTCGTATGCGTTTTCTCCGTTTCACACGCAATTTCTTCCTGCTCCTTTCTCTTCGCCCTTCCTTTTCCCATTTTCACTGTGCCAAAATTTGAATATTCGTTAAAATTGACAAATAGGAAATGACATTACTGCAAGCATATTGGAATTTGCCTCACTGAGCAGATCAAATTTCATAAATTATCGATAAACTTTACTCCTCCAACTCTCAATTCTTTCTCTTTCCTCTCTCCGCATTCAAATTGAAAGAACACTTTTCATATCAATTAATAAGCGATAATTCTATCATTACACTGATATATCAAAAATTTCGAGCACTATCGGTTATTACTGCTTATAGCAGAAAATTGTTTACAGTTATTTATCATTACTTATCATGTTTACAGTTATCATCATTGGTGTTGATAAAAATACGATAGTTAGTTATGAAGGAAATAATAGATTATCAACTGTCAATAACACTTATTAGATTGCTTATCCTAAGCTTCATTTAATCAGACTTACTTCTTCTTTTGCAACTAAATTCATCATGAAATTGCCATAATCACTGCTTATCAATATCGCTAAGATTGTCTTATTACGCACAGGAGCGTGATTAAGCTCTAATGCACAATAAAATGATCAATTTCAACAAAAACTTCACTTTCTACAGTCTACTTCACAGACTTCTAGTCGTTGTGGAACTCCTAGGATCTTTATTTTTCTCCACGCATGCGTGATTCTTTCGATGTCACCATTTCTCCATATTTCATCATTACTTTATTTAATATTTCCATAGCTAAAATTTCAGTTCATTTTCTAGATCTTTTCATTTTTAAATTTACCACTATCTTTTTATCAGGAAAAAAAAGAAAAAATTTACAATTTAAATTACATATTTCATTAATGTTTTATTTCAGACCAATAAATTACGGCACATTTTGTCAGGATTAATTTTATAATAATTTCTTGAATTATATTGTTAGCTATGGGAGAAATATGATGTATGTTATCAATAATTAATATAAAATCCATATCCTTTCATTTGTAATGTCCACTCTTTCGTTGACCATATTTCCTTGCGGAAATTGTAATAGCATTGTGCATTGATGCATTTGATGCAAATATTTATTAGTTTGTTAATTTTAACATTATTCAATATAACATAATTATTGGATTTTTATATTTTTACTAAATGATTTGTCAAATTTTAGACTTTGAAAAATTTTAAATTTCATTAAATTTTGTTGCGATTTCAAAATTCATAACAAAACATCGAAGCGAAAAAGAACAAGTAATTTAACAGTTCCTTATAATGCTTTCTTTAATCTTTCAGTGGGCTAACAATGAATATCTCTTTCAAAAAAGATAAAAACAAGAAATGAAAATCTCAAATTTTCATACCTTGTTTTATCCATTTGAATTTTTGACTGTTTTATTTTATAGGATTCGCAATTTCATTTTCTTTTTAAAATACATTTTTATTTGAGTATGCTTAACTACTGCCACATTTTCTTGAAAAAAAAAATTTTTTTTTTTTTTGAATTATTGTTGTCAGTTGAAATTTGAATGAAAAAAAAGACAGCGAAGCAAATAAATAGAAAGAGAAATTTTTATAAGAGAAGTGAAGATGAAGAAAGATAACGTTTCATATTTGGACATTTTTTTTTCTTTATTTTTCAAATGTTCGGCGGTGAAGCCTTTGAAGTAATGGAAAGAAATGAGAAAAGTTTTACTGGTCGGTGGTAAAAGCATGTAGTTGACTTCAATTCATTCACTTCGCCCATTTTTATCAACTTCTTAAAATTCTAAAAATCTTAATTTTTTTTTTCAAAGAAAAAGGAAATTTTTTTAAAATAATTTATATTTGTTTATTATCAATGTTGCAATTACAAATTTCCTCTCTTTTAAATTTTGTTATCAAAGAACTGAGAAAAATGGAAAAAAAAACTTTCTGTTTCATTTTAAAAACAAAAAGCAAAAAAAAAGTGAAATTTTTTAAAAAAAAAAGAAAGAAAAAGAAAAAAAGTTGCTTTAAAATCGTTTTTTGTTTATTGAATGGTTTAGTGTTGTCAGTTTTTTCCTTTCTGTCATTCCAGTTGTATCTTACAGCTTCAGGAAAAGCTTTTTAAAATATTTCACTTCTTTCTTCATTTAAGATAGACAAATTTCAAATTATTATTTAAAAATAGAGGAATTCAATGTCATTATTTAACAGTTACAATTCTAAATTTTAGTTTTTTTCTTTCTTTATTCATTTTTTTTTAGGGATGGAGAAGAGTGGTATTTTTCAACAGTTAATTGAATTAATTAATCACTGAAGAATAGTTTGGCTAAATAAAAATAAAATGATTTTTTTTTAATCAGTATTCTCGTCCAGAATGCAAAAAATAAATAAATATTGAAAATGATAGGAATAAATTTCCATTCTTCACGTAATTATAATATTTTACAAAACGCATTTCGAAATTTTACTTTTAATTATTAAATGAATAGAAGGGGATTTTAAAAATTTTTGTTCAATTTGTTTATTTATATGAGAAATAAAGCAGTTCTTATAGGAACAATGTCATATCAATTTTGTTATCAGTTCTTTTATTGCCTAAAGTGGTATTATATCATTTGAAATTTTTATGATTTTTTAAGTCAGCAACATAATTTCTGTTTTATTATGGGGCATTCTTTACAAAATTTCATCATCTAATTTCGGTTATAATTTAGTAATACTGATAATATCTAATATTATAAAAACTTTAGAAAATTCCAATTTTATCATATTTAGCAACTTAATAAAAAATCCCAAAGAACATTAATAATTTCATTTATTTTTTATCAGTGTTTTATGAATTGAAAACTTTATTTCACAAATTAAATATTAACTCAAATAGTAAGTTTTTATTATCAATGATTTTTAGAAGTTTGTATAACAAAAATGTACTGTAAAATATATTTTAAGAAAACAAAATTCTGAAGCTTAACTTCATTTCATTTTATATTCCTCATGTAGATAGTTGCTTGATTTGAATAAACGAAATCATTTCTTAAATTAATTCCATGCCAAAATTTTAATTAATTCCATGCCAAAATTTTGATATGATCATTTTACGATGTTCAAAGCAATCTTTTAATTCTTTTTAGTAGACAGGTAAAAGGTTGAATAATTCCTTTCACTGCAAAGTCGTTCCTCATATTCAGAATTTAATCCGAAATTGATCCTTTATTACATCATCTTTATATCCATGCTTTTTTTTTTATCATTATATCACGCTGATTACTGATATAATCTATAGCTTCTTCTACTATATTACTGATATAATCCATAGATTCTTCTTCTACATTATCATTCTGATATCTAGATGTATACGTACAATTTCATTTGTAGTATTTAGAACAGTTTGCTTAGCTTCTGAAAATTATTTCTTATTTTATTATCATTCTGCGAGAATTTTTCGCATAATATTGCTCCATTAAACGAATATTTAACGATTTGACATGAATTATCGATATTGATACCAACAGATCGCAATTAATCACTGATAACTAACTCGATTAGGTTATCCCTCATCAGAAATGTTTAAAGCAGTAACTGTTCCACAACACCCATTCATACGACTTGCCAATTAATGATCAGTAGCACATTTCACTAATTGGATCAGTTGTTATTGTACATACATAATGGTGTGCATGTTTAGTTACTCTCGAATGGTAATGCGAGAGGAAAAGCTTATTCTAGTAGTAATCGCATTTTTAATTTACTCAATAATAAATGCCCTTCCAACAACACAATTATTGACCAACCAAATAAATTTTATTTACACTTCAACTTCTATTGCTGCCCCATGTGGTTGTTGGTCACCATCATTTATTTCTTATCTTAATTACACTAATCAATTGATAATTCTATCATTTGTTAATATCTCATGGAACTTACTTATTCTATTTCAAATTTATTTTTAACATTGCATTCTAGTACTAATAAAATACATGGAATATATTGGTACTAAATGTGAAATCATTTGAATTTCTATAGAGTAATTAATTGTTTCCTAAGTGATAAAAGGAATAAATTATGATAATTTTTTAAATATCATATATTACATGTAGAATATGTATTCCTTTTAAAATGATTCCAATTAATTTGACATTTGACAGTGGCAATCATAAGAATAAGTGCAGACGCGTTGATATCATTTAATAATTCATATATGATCACTAGAAATTTTTTGCAATTTAGATCAAAATTATAAAATTTCCTATCTTTTTTTTTCAAAAGGAAGTTTATATATTTATGAAATAATACTGATATCATTTAATCATTCGCACATAATCAGTCTAAATTTTTTGGAATTTATATCAACATTATAAAAATTTTTTCTTTTTTTTTTCCAGGAAAAAAAAATTTAAATATTGTGAAAAATATGATATCATATCATATATTTTTCCTTCTGTCTTCTGTTTTTGTTGTCTATTTTCAGATTGCCATCAGTGCAAATCTCATTCATACATCTAAGCATTAACATTCAGAATTTCAATTCCTCATTTTCCGTTGAATCCTCAGAGGAATCCTTATAGATAGCAATATTTTTGTTTGCTAATCTATTCCCAGAAGATTCAATGATAAAGACAGAATTTCTCTTCTTATTGCTTATTATCACAATGAATCCTTCTTCTTCCTTTTTTTTTTTTGTCCACATTTTATTAAGTTATCTGCTTTTCTCAATCATTCTGAGGCGAAATGGAGAAGACAAAAATAAAAAACATCGCTATTTTTTTTATTGTAATTATTTAACTGCCACATTGATAAGCACTGATAAGCTAATTATAGTTTTTTTTTCTCAATTTAATTGAAACATATTTTAAGAAATAAACAAATATTTTGAAATTATATGTCAGTATGTTAACGATATATTGAGCTGCCGAACATTTGCTTGTAAAAAAAGAAAAGAAAATTAAATTTAGCATTTAATTGAAATGAACTTTTGTAATAAATAAAACTAAACAGCTTCTTTTTTCCTTTTTTAAATTCACACATCTCGATAAGAAGAAAAGCTACAAGATAACGGCATAATTTTTAGTGGAATTTTTATTTTTAACATATAATTAAAATGAACTGTCAAGGTTTATACAATAATGTGATGAAGATGCTTATCACAATAATTTTTGCTCATTTCAAGTTGTTGATAACATTTGATATCGTTTGTATCAGTGCCACAAAATGTTTCGAAATGCCAAATGCTTTTACATATTCAACAGCACTTAAAAATAGAAAATTATTTTGCAATCATTTGAATGCTGCTTAATTTCCTTTTTTTTTTTTTATTTTTTTGAATGAAAAAAGCCATTTTCGTCGCTTTTTCTGATTCGGCGCCAGCCATCTGATCGCTTATTATCATTTGATACACTTCTTTTGTCATTTAGAATTTTTCAAAAATTGTTTATTTATTTATTTTTTTTTTTCTTCTAATTATTCGATTTTTATGACCTATCAAAAATCTGTCCCATGTTGAAGGAATTCATGAATTTGGTTGGTGAAAAGTTTACTGATAAGGATGATTTGATGTTCGTTCAGTTTCGGATCTTTTTATTTTTGTAAAATATTTTTAAAATTTTTAATATTTTGGATTAATCTAAATTTCAAATTGAATATGCGTAGAAAATAAAATTATGTATGGAATTATAAAAATTGCAGTATTTGATAGAGAAAGAATTGTTGCACTGAAAGGAAATGAAAATAACTTCGAATGATATGATAAATTGTGATTTTTTTTTCTACTTCGGAATTTGCTTTATTTTATTTTTTTTTTTTAAATTTAAGAATAGGCAATCTTCAGGCATAAAAAATTAAAATTAGTGAGGTCACGAATTATCATCTTATCTTAATCAGCTAATCATGATTATTTACTTTGTTTTGATTAATTAGTGCAGAACTAGCAATCATAAGCTTGTCGATTAATGAACCACTGCCATTCATTTTGAACAAAAATTTAAAATATTATGTTATTAAACAACTGTAATTTTAATTAACAATTCACATTTCTAAACAAATACCATTAATTCAATGAAAAGACAAAATCAAAAAATAAGTTTACTCGCAGGGAAACTGTGTGAAGCAATTTAATCAATAATTGTTGATTTTATTAAATTATCAGCTTTTTGATTTCTTCCTTATCAATTTTTATTTTCTTTATTATGCCCACTCTTAGAATTTTATTGCTTAATTGGCTTTGATTTTTTTTTTTTTAATTAACAGTTTTTTTTTTTAACTTTTAGTTATTTCTTCTTACATACTATTTCAATATATCGAAATGGTAGGAGTCATAAATAAATGAAGTCTAATTAAAACCATTAGTCTTTTCCTTTTTGTTCCTTTTGCCGCTACTAATTAATATTTGTTTATAAGACCAATTTGAATTAGATAAAAAGAAAAGTGTTAAAATTTATATGTAATTACAACAAATACCGTCTTATTTGCACCTGTGCTTAACTTTTGTTTTTTAGCCTTTCACTGTCTAATTAAAATTGATGATATTATTTTAAATTAAGTTTATGTTGCTTAAAATAATTAATTTCTTTTTTTCTGATGAATAATTTTGGGAAATTTTAGGTAGCAATTTCAAAAAAAAAAAAAAAAAAACGAAAAAAATCAATAGATAACAAAAATAATTCATTTCTTATTTCGTTAAACGGAATTTTTGGCTCTTTAAAATCCCTTTCATCGATGATAAAAAAAAATTCACTCCATAGGATTGAAAGAATTTAAAGATTTCCTTAAATCTGCTTTCAAATTGGAACACAGTATAAAAAGATTTTGATGGTTGATTTATTGCTGTGAAGAATGTTATTATATAAAATTTTAAAGAGTCAGAAATTTGAGAGGAAGTTCTTTTTTTCTGTTTCTGTGTTTTTTTTTTTAAGAACAATATTTTAACAATCTAAAACACTGCTACCGGGAAAAAATGATTTCGTTATCTTTCCGAAAAATCTTACAGGATTTAATTTTCGATCCTTCAAATTCGACTTTTTTTCTTTCAAACTTCAACTTATTTTAAAATTTTAACTCTTTCAGTAGCATAGTTCTCGAAAAAAAAAGAGAAATTTCGTAGGTTTTAGCTAAAGAAAAATGTGTGTATGTGGGTGTTTTTTTTTTTTTAAATTTTACAATAATTTAAAAAGTTCAATTTTGTCCAACAGCACCATTGCTACATACTTTCGTACTTTCTATCTTTTCTTTTATGCAACAAACTAAATGAAAACCCTAAATACAATTTTTTCACATTTTGAAAAGTTTTCTCACAATTAAAATGATATAAATTTTCATTATTATTATTAAATAAAATATTCTTTGAAATGAAACAGCACCCATGAATGCACGAATGAATTAAAGTTTAGCTCATCTTTCAATCATTTTTGATTTCTTAAACTTTGCTAATTTTCTTTTTTGTAGAAATTTTCTTTTGTTTATTTCTAATTCATTCTTTTCCTTCTATGCAACGAAATATATCCGATTAAAATTTGAACTTCGATACAACTCACTACTGTGCGTGCATATCCCGGAAGAGGTTCATTTCCTCTAATTATATTTAAAATTCAAAAATGGGGTTTGAAATTTTGCTTTTTTTCAGTTGGAAGAAATCTGTTTTTTCCTTCGGAAATTTTCAATAATTTCATATGACTTGATTGATATTTCGATCATTTTAACTGTCAGATCAGAAACTAAATCACACTGAATTGCAGTTGACTGATTTTAGTGAATTTAGTGATAATTAGCCTTAAAATCATTTTAAGGCTAATTATTTCTTCACTGTAATCGTTTAACGCCTGCTCAAATCGATAACATTTGCTGTGATGATAATTTTTAACAGTCTCGAAGTGAGATTCTTGATTCATCCAGATAACAAATCTTAGGAAAATGGCGTTAGATTGTAATGGCAATTATTGTAAAAATAGTCTAGTTGGAATTTCCTTATTTTGGTACTTCTTGTCCTAAAATTAGACAATATTTCGCAGCATCAGAAATTCTATATCAGAATTGGATAATCAAATCTTTGATTTTTCAACAACTGTTTCTCCGTTTGAAATTTAATTTCATTGTAAAATTACGCCACTTACTGTCAAGAAAAAAAAAAATTCCTTTTCCTAAATGAACAAAATTAAACTTTAACCAAAAGCATAAAAACTTTGTATGGAAATTTTCCAATTACTTTACATCAGAAGCACAAATTATTTATTCCTCGAGAGAGTTAATTTTGGCTTCTAGTATAAGTGCCTATCAAATAAAATTAGACGAATAGTTCGGTGATAGAATCGTTTCCATCAAAGTAGAAAACGTCTAATATACAAGTTAGAATTGTCATAATTTATTAGCATTTCAAAAATTGTAATTTTTATGAAAAGTCGTAGGAATCGTATTTTGGAAAATTTAGCCTTCAAAATTTTGGAATTTAAAAAACGCTTCCGACTTCTATCTTAATTAATTCAACTCATTGACCCAATTTTTCTTATTTTCTGGTTTTTATTTATTTATTTATTCTGTTTTATATTTTATTTTATTTTCTGATTTAATATTTCTTCTATAACAAAAATATAGTGAAATGAATGCAACGAACATATAACTAACATAAAATTCAAATATTGATGTCGTTTCTTTTTTTTCCCCCAATTTTGTTCATTGTTTGGTATATTTAGCTTTCAAAAATTTGAAATACCATTTAAATACTCAAAAAAAAAAAAAAATTGTATTTTACGAAACAAACAAAAATTTTGAGGGACGATTATCGTTTTTGTCTCAAAAAAAGTTTATTAATGTTCTGAAGAGATTTTGTGAAAAGAAACGGAAAGATAATGATCAAAACAGAATTTGTTATTTTCGAATTCCTCTCAGAGATCGTGCCTCTCTTCCAGCATTTCTAATTCCTTTTATTTTTTCCACTCTCAAATATTTTTTGACAAAAATTTCTTAACCTTAAAATATTTCAAATAAAATTTTTATTAGCATTTTTTTTTCTCTTTTTTTTTTTCTGTTTGCAGCAATATTTTGTGCTTTTAGAAAGTTGAACATTTAGAATGTGTCGATAGAAGAAGCAGATAATTAATTTATTTAAAGTCATAATAGGTAGTTTACCTGAGGTTAAGGTTACAGCAATGTGTATCAGGAAGATTTTCTTAAAATTATAGCAAGTGGAAAGCATTATTCACAACATACTAATTAGTATTAATTAATTCAAAATTTTCAGAGCAATAAATCAGCGAAAGAAACGTCGAAAATTTCAATATGCCAAAATTTCTTTTTGGAATTGGCCATCGTTCGTTCAATTTTATGGCAATTTCTTTCTCAATCCCCACTTCTCAAGTTAATTAATAAAATTGTTTCTATGTGCTCGTATGGGTCAAAGGTCTAATAAAAGCAGTTATTTGCCTAGGTTTGGCACAATTTTGTTTGTTTATTTGCGAACGAAAGTAAATGTGTGAATGACAATTAACGTTGTAGAGAAGAGTAGTGGGGAGGAAAATGAAAACGAGGCGAGAGGACACGGAAAGACGTGAGGGGACACGGAAGAATACGTGAGGATATAGGAATACAAATAAAGTGTTGGACATTTAGGCATTCATTCATTTTTACCTTTTACTTCTTCATTTTGACTGGCAAAGTAAACAAATTACTATCAAATTACCTTTGCTAACAATTTTCATTTTCCGTGCTGAACAAATTAAATTTAATTCAATTCAATTTCCTTCCTAGTGAAAAATAATTAAAATTTTATTTATGGGAATTAATTTTTCTTACACTTTTCTTTTCTTGTTTGACATAAACTTGTAATCAGAAATTAAGATGAAGGAAAATATAATAAATTTTAGAAGAAATAATAATTAAGCCTTGTTATTCGTACAAAATACTCCCAATTTATTGCAAAAGTAATCCTAATAAACAGACCAAATAATTAATCACGTTTTCACCACTTATAGTTGAATTTTAAATTAAAATTAAGTGTAATTGGAATTTTATTAATCATACCGAATTAATTTATCAGTCTTTTTTCTTCATTTTTTAAAACTAACATTAATGAAAAGATTAACTGATTAATCATTTCCACAGTACTTTTAATTAGATTTAAATTGAAATTAAGAAGAAAAAATGACATGGTACATTTTTGAGACAATTCATAACATCAAAAATTTTCTATGAAACTCTGGCTCTTTCTTTGGTCCTTGACATACATAATGAACTCTTCTATAATTTACCATTCATTTTACACATTTCAATAAAAATTATCAAGAAAAAACTTTCTTTTTTTTCCTTCATGAAAAGATGACAAATCTTTGAATTTTTTTTTTTTTTTTTTTGCTTTTTTTCGTTGTATTTTTTTAATTGTTTTAATTACAACAAAAAGTTTTTAATTAATTTTAAAAATAAAAAAAGCACCCATTTTTTAATTTAATTTAGAAAAAAATAAAAATTTTTTTAAATATTCATTTCTGAATTCTTTTTCTTTTTAATATTACAAGAATTGATGAAAGATATTTAAAGAAAACATTAAGTCTAATTTTTCGTTTTTCTTTTCTACGATAGGTCTCAAGAGAGTTACTTAGCACTCACTTCAGATAAGAAATGGACGAATGAAGGAGAGAGTGAAAGAGAGAGAGAGAGAGAGAGAAGGTCATGGGTCAGGGGAGACAGAGAAAAGGTTGGGAAGAAAGGTTTTTTTTCCTTTTCTTTTTTGAAATGATTTTAAGGTGAGTGACAATGACAGTGGCAGTGGTAACAAATTAGGAGGGAAATAGAGAGAGAGAGAGAGAGAGAGAGAGAGAGAGAGGATGAGGTAAATATTTGCGGAACAAAAAAGACATTTTAGTTTTGGATGCTGTCTTCTCGATGTCAGCCTAATTTGTTTCCATTCATTTAAGCCTTTTCTTTTTTTTTTTCCAGCCAAATTTGGTCCTTTCGGCTCATTCAGTTCCTTCAGTCAGCTCGTTCAGTCTTTTTTTTTTTTTTTTTCTTTTCGTCCAATTATCTCTCATCGGACGACATTTCGTCCCAAATGACAATTTGTTTCTGATAAAAGTGGCATTGATATTCTCTCTTAAATTCTTTCCATCACTTCTTTCGTTTCTACTGCTTCGCTTATTCGGCTCTTTCGTCAAATTTTTTTTTTTTTTTTCGTTCCAAAAAAAGAACTGAATTTAACAGATTTAAATCTGTTTTTTTCTTTTTGTTAAATTCACATAACGTAATAACAACAAATTTAAATTTTTTTTTCTTATAATTAAATTGTTTTTAAATCTGAAATTATCTTTTATTGTCAAAATGTTTTTGAATTACCTTTATGCCTTTTTGTTGAAATCGTTTTAAATTTGGTTTTCACTAAATTTTAAATTAAATTTTCCCAATTTTTCAGTCGTCATGTGACATATTTAATTTAAAAAATACAATAAATTTTTGATATTAAAACTCCCATACATATTGTTAGAATGAAATAGAATTATAGAATAATATTCTCATGTCTCATCCGTGTTTTATTTATTTATTTTTTTTAATTTTAATTTCAAAAAGTCACTAATTGTTAAATTTAATTTCCATCCAGAGTGATAGCAATGAAAGCACATATGAAATAAGCTGTGCAAATTAATTACAGCTATATACTATCTGCCAAAATCAATAAGATTTATAACAGCAGCAAATCTTTATTTATATTTCTTAAATTTTAAATTCTACTTAATTTTATATTAATTTCAACTATCATCCGCAATACTTTCCATATATGAACTTTTTTTTTTCTAAATTTTAATAAAATTTTACTCTCTCAAAAAAGAAAAAAAAAGAGGAAAGAATATTTAATAGTGAAGTTTGGTCATTTAAACTATTTGTGAAGTAAGTGATATTATTGGCAAATATACAAAGGCATAATTGTGAAGGTGTAAAATTGATGTGCCAAATTTCACACTTCAAATTTTAAACTCAAAACTTTTCACTGATTAATGATGGACAGGCGATGATTGGTCACATAACTGACCATTGGTCACTTTATCCTTTCCATTCTCTGTGTAATATTCTCATCAATCAGAACGGATGATTGCTGTTAAAACTAATTGAAACTGTACTACTTCATTCCTTTTTCCATTTCTCCTTTCTTTCTTTCCTTTTTTTTTTTCTTTTTTTAAATCGATTTTAAATACAAATTTAAAATGATTTTTAAATTTTTGATGAATATCAAATTTAACTGAACTACGCCTTCCACTTCTTGGATATTTTTTCCATGGATTTTGATTAAAATGCTCATTTAACTTTAACTGATTGTAACTCCAACATATTTTTAATATATTTAATAGGATTAATATATTTAATGCGATTCAAGTATTTATTTCATTAACCATTTCCTTCCGCAAATTCAGTTTACAATTGTAATAATAATAAATTTGCCAAGATTTTTCTCCTATATTCACTCTTTTATTGTACTAAATTTCGAGAAACAGAGTGTGTCGTTAGAATTTCGAATACTTTTGTCTTTTTTTTTTTCAAATTCGTTTTTAACAACATTTACAGCCATAAAAAATACAAAAGAAGTACAATTTTCTTCCAATAAGAAGTAATTAATTAAATTAATCAAAAAAAAACCGTTTTTTTTTCTTTAACAATTTTTCATTTGCTTAGGAATTGTTCAGAATATTTCGATAATACTTTAAAAAAAAAAAAGTTTCAATTGCTATCGTCTCTCCTACAAACGATTTCACTGAAATTGGTCTTTAGTGTAAAACATTTTAGTATGTCTGAAGTAAATTTTGGTTTTCTTTGCAGAATTTTCTTTTTTCCATTCAACCTTTTTAATTTTCTTTGTTTTTTTTTTTCGCATTTTTATAAATTTTAAGCTCCTATGAAACTATTTAATAATTATGGGATATTTCTTTAAACAGTGTTAATAACTGCTCATATTTTGTTCTAACTATAATTTTGATATCATATGTTTATTCGAGTATCAACATTAATTTATAATGAAAAAGGGATTTAAAATTTAAGTTAGAATTATTTTACATTTTAACTTCCATTAATTGGCATCAAAGAAAGTGGGAAAGTTGATTAAAAAAAATTTTTTTTTTCAAAGGAACATCGAGCAAAATATTTCCAAAACTAATTTTTTTTCATATTTTCTACATCTGAAAAGTGAAACATTTTGATATTTTATTTCTTCTCACTTTTGATTTTTCACTTCTGTAAAATTTTTTAATTTTCGATTTATTAAAGATTATTTTATGTTTTTTTCATTTATTAATTCATAAAATTCTTTATTTATTCTGTTATATAAATTTTACTTTAAATTTTTACCATTTTTTTTTCCAAAACTATTTCCTAAAAAGAACATTTTTGAAAAATTACTCTTTTTTAATATCAAAAATTTTATTTTATTTAAAAGTTTATATATATACTAAGAATTAATATATATATATATATATATATTAATATTATATATTAATTATATATTATATATATATATAAATATTAATTCTTTTCTCTGCATAAGATGTGAAATATAATGGAAGAAAAATGAAACGATTAAAATACTTTCCATAACAACCAGCCTTTTTTGTACCTTCTATTTTCGACAATTAATATTTATTGCTAATTAATGAGAAAAATAGTAATTGATGAAAGATTTTTTCATTTTTCAGAAGAAAAAAAGAAATTAAAAAGATTGAAATAGCTTAGGGAAAAAAATTTTCACCTTATTATCTTATTCATTTAAAATTTTTCTTCAAAAAAAAAAAAAAAAAAAAAAAAGCTTATAATTTATCAAGAGTGATGCAGTTTAACGAGAAAAGAATGGTCAGGTAGAGGTAGATAATTTTCGAAGAAAGTCGCCAAAAATTTTGCTGTTTTCGAGGAAAATAATTAAAAAAATTGCTGATTTTCGAGGGAAGTGACCGAGAATGTTACCGATTCTCGAGGAACGCCAGAAATATTGCTGTTCTCGAGGAAAATTATTGAAGAGATTGTTGATTTTCGAGGGAAGTGACCGAGAATGTTACCGTTTCTCGAGGAAAATAACCAAAATGGTTGCTGATTCTCGAAGAATATGACCAATCGTTCTTTATTGCATGGGTTAATGAATACAACGAATGAGTGAAGAAAAAGAAAGAGCCAGCAGATGTTTCTAATTTTGTTAACTAATTTGTGCTAATTTTTATTCATTTCTCTTTGTTGAAAATTTGATGAAAAAAAGGAAGAGAAGAAAAAAAGAGAAGAACGGAAACGGATTTGATGATATTGATAACAGATATGGATAATTTATAAAGGCCATTTTAAAGTTTGAAATATGTGAATTTTTCAGATCAATTAATTCTGTCAGTCATTCTGATTATTTAAAATTTAAAATTGCTGCTAAAATTTATATGGAAAAAGCATAATTAGTTTTGTTTGCTTTGCCAAAAAAAAGTTTAAAAAAAAAACAAAAAAAGAACAAAAAAAAAAACAACGTTTTAAACGTTTTTTTTTATTTCCTTTCTAATAGATTTTTATAAAATGGTTATCCAATTAATTCAATTTCCAAATATTATTTTAGTGTGTAATAAATTATGCAAAAGGAAAGGAAATAAATGAACTTAATTTATGCGATATTTTTAATAAATAAAAAAATTATAGAAAGTTTTTTAATTTTTTTTTTATCAAATTATAGAAAAAAGGAAAAATTAAAAATTGTTAATTTTAATGTTAAAATTGATAATTAATGTAGCTGTTTAAACTTTGAGCAGCTGGTGCATATGCTTTATGTTTATGACATATTGGAGGAAATTTGGAATGATAATCATAACAATGGCCAATAATCCCTTCCAAACATTTGCCTTATGAGATGACCTTTCGGGTCGGAGGTCAATCGTTTTGTTCGCTGCCGATGTTAAATGATGATATATTCAATTATCACTTTTAATATTTAACAAAATCACTTGTAATTTTTTTGTTTGAAGTTTCAAAAAATTTCATTTAATATAATATTATCATTTAATTGTTCCTATCTATCAAGTTGTGCTTTTTTTCAGTAGAAATTTGATGTCAATTAATTACTGTCTTTAAACAATTTACAAATACCAATAAATAATAAACAATGACGGTAATTACTAATGTCAGTTAGTAGCAATAATAAAGATAATTATAAGTAGCAATGTAATATAATGATAATGACACTGCGTAACTTGGCATTTAAGTAAGCTGATGTAATTTACTAATGATAAAGAAGTGAAAATAAATTTTGCTGATAAAAAGCAGGAAGGGAAAAATTTATTCATGAAGTGGTGGAAGACTTTCGAAAAATTGATGGGCCCGACCGAAGCCATACATAAATGGATGAATTCATAGCCTTCTTTAGGCCATTTACTTCTAACTTTGCATTTCAGCTAAATGGAATCATTTTGGCTCATTTATCAATTATTGAACATCAAAAATCTTACGATTTCAAAAAAAAAAAGTTTCATTTTCATCGCTTTTATTTCTTAGTACAACGTAAGAAAAAAAAAAGATAAGATCCAGGCATCTTCTATTTCGAGAATTTTTTTTTTCTTTTTCACTACATTAAAAGGGCTAGAAATCTCACATAAAATTTTCTTTCCCTTTCTTAACTTACTTTTTTTTTAAATTTAATTAAATGAAATGTTAGATTTGGGAATATTATTTTAACAAAAATATGAGATGTAGGCAGAAAATAACGAATCTTATAGGATATCTCGGAGAAATGAAATTGGACTCTTGCTTGCTTAGCTGTCAAATTGTGGCCAATCTTATTGGGCCAACAAATTGAAGGAAGTCAATCTAATAGTTATAGAAGGAGAAAAATGTCTTCTAATAAGAAATTTTATCGCTTTTCTGCTATATTAGAAAGATTTAGAGAAATTGAAAAATATGTATAAGTTTCTTCTTTTCGAAAATCTTAAATCGGAAATGGTTTTCATTTTTTTTTTCTTTTTTGGCCATTTTCAGGCTTCCAACTAACTACCCTTAATTCTCAGGATTATTTTTTTTTTTATTTTTTCTTTTTTTTTTGGTAAAGTTCATGAATTTATCCTTGACGAGATATGAATGAAAGTATTTAAACAAAAAGAAAAGGAAAGGAAAAATCAGATGCAATTAAAATAAAATTCAGAAAAATATTTTCAGCCATTCGGAAAACCGGAATATTTTACCTTCTGCGAATAAAATTAAGTCTTAACTTATCCATATACACTTAAAAAATTGCACACTTAAATTAATTATTAGCTTGCACAACCTATACATTAGATATGCTATGCAATAAATATTTAATGCTTAACTGATTTTAAGCAAATAATTTTGATATATTTTTAAATTTTGAATTGTATAAATAGAAAAGAAAAACATTGAACAGAATTAAAGAAAATTTTAAAAAAAAAATCTAAAATAGTTTGAAAAGATACTTCACCACCTCATGGCAATATCAATTGGAATGTAATGTCTGTCATTCATGTAGTAATTCTAAAAAAATAAGTTTTCCTTTTTAGTACTTTTGATATTTAAAGAAGTATTATTATCGGACAAAGTTTTCCTTCTTTTTTTTTCCTCAGCTATTCAAAATTTTCGATTTAAAATTGAAATTAGTCTTTTCTCATCTTTCTTTTTTGTGGGTTTCAATTCGTCATTGAAAAATGTCATAAGTTTGATGATAAATAGTGTAGTGCAACTGTCTTGGGGCCAATTGACTAAAATTTTTTTTAATTTTTTTGCTTCTTCCCTTTTTGCATATTTTAGTTAAATTTATGCGAACAACAAACTTTCATTTAAATTTTTATAACAGAAAAAAAAAAAAGGGAGAAACTTCCTCAGAGGATTTTCTTTTCTTTTTCTTTTAATTGGCACTGGTTTTTCATTAAAATTTATTTCCTCATCAATTTACAGAATAAAAATTTGATGATGCATAAATCTCAGTATAAGTTAGATGAAATGGAATATTAATTTTGAATCATTTTATTTCACTTAAATACTAATAAATAAGCATTAAAATTTCATTTTTACACTTGGATTGAAATTAAATTTTGTTTTTATAAAAACTTTCAACACTGAAATAAAAATCACTCACATTTTCTTAAATAATAGTAATAATGGGATAATAATAATAATAATAATAATAATAATAATAATAATAATAATAATAATAACAACAATAATACAGTAACAATACCGAGAATAAAATTATACTTCTTAGATGCAAAGTTAGCAAATACCAATTTGATATAAAATTTTTTTTCAAATTTTCTATTAATCGAAATTTCATTTGAAGGAAAAGAAAGAAAGTTTTGCTCATTTCCAATCAATCTTAGGGGCCATCTGTTTTGTCGTAGTCCATTTCAATCAGTAGGAGAAAAGTGACTTAATGTTTATTGTAAAGTAAAGTTCATTTGAATACTACTAGCAATTTTTTATTCATATATGTTAAGTACAACTGACACTAGCAGTTTGTCATGTCCTTCTATGATTAGTTTGCAAAAGAAAAAAAGAGAAAATTAAATCTGATTAGTTTGCTAAAATTTCGATTTCTTTTAATCCTAATTAAGCAGCTTATCGGTAACTACTAGTTAGCTGGACTTCAAAAAGATGCCGTCAAATTATTTAATTATTCTAATATTTTCTCACAATTTTAATTTCCCTTCAAAGTTTTTGAAATTTATATTTTAATTAATGAATCAAATACTTGAATTGATAAAAAGCGTTAAGGTATTATCAGTTTTATTAGTAGTCTCTTGTTCATTACTAAGTCGTCTGAAAAATATTCCTTCTTTTCTTTTTTTCTTTTTTTTTTTTTTTAATCTTATTTTAACAATTAAACTGAATTACTTGTCACATTATAACATATAAGCGATTGTGAAATTAATATTTATGAAATATTCGAAAAAAATTCTTTAAAAGAAGTGAAAATTCGTTTATTTATTTTTAGAATAGCTTCAAAATTTGGTTTTTATTAGTTATTTTCATTTCATAGCATATTTCCTCCTCCTCTGTCTTTTTTCTTTTTTTTTTTTTTTTTTTTAAATTATTATTTACTTATAGTAATGCATTATTCAGAAGTAAGTTATATCCATAAAGCGATGAACTGTCAATACGACAAAGTAATCATTCATATTTTAATAATTAATATTTCATAAAGCTAATTTGTTCCTGCATGATGCATTTGATCATTGGCTTGAAATTTTAGTGTCTATCCGATTGTCTGTCTTTTAGTTTCATGTTTATCTTGGTACAAAATAATCAAAAGATTTCCTGTTTCAGTTCAGACTAATGAAGATTTTCCAATTCATTGTATATTTTTATTTAGTGCTGGAGGGATTTAAATTTTAAGAGTTTAAATGCTTTAAAATTTAAATCCACTAAATGACAAATTTCTTTTTTTTTTTTCTTTTTAATTTTCTTTATACACATAGCGTAAGGTTAAAAATAAAAATAAAAAATTGCCGTATTTATGTATGCGCTTCTTGAATACTATACTGTATGCTTTATGTTAATTGATATGATAAAAGAGATTTCGCCTGTTGATATCAGCTGATAAGGATAAAAATGGAGCACAGTGGGAAGAGGCGAAATTTTTCGGGACAAACACGAAACTATTTGATTGATTGCAGTATCATTTCTCAGTTCAGATAAAAAAAAAAAAAAAAAAAAGGAAAGAAAAGAAAACTATGCTATTTACATTGAAAGACAGTTCTCTTCCCGTCTTTCCGCGATTCCTGTCCCGTGCCTTCGCGATTTCTCTCATCCCTCCTCACTCCATCATTGTTAAGTGGTCATTTGTACTCGACAGATTTAGCAATTTGATAAGCGTCCAACAAGTGCGGCATCTTTTTGCATCAAATTTCGATCCTTTTTTCTCCTTCTAAAACAAATTCACACCTGTCACTCACGTCAGTTTCACGTTTTTGCGCATTCAACATGGCCTCATTTTTCATCTGTTTTATAATATTTCAACATCTATTATCATTGTATGCTTGAACTTTCTTCTCTTTTCTCGTTTTTTCTTTTTTTTTTTACGGAAATAATCTTGTTGATTTTTCACGTATTCAACTGAGGTGTTATCGTGAATGTATTACTTAAATATAATAAAAACGGAAAATACTGAGCATGAAGAGGAAGAATTCTACCGCTTTCACATTATGAACTATATTAATTTCCAATCATCAAATTTCGAAATATTTTGTCAATTTTTGATTTTCAACATCAATGAGATGAAACTTCAAGTACTTCTCGAAGTCATCCTCTCTAGTGTGTGTGTGTGTGTGGTGGTGGTGTAGTTGAGGATGAATGAGTCAAATTAAATACATCATAAATTTCTCATTCTTCTCTTAAAAAGATCCCAATTCATTCTTGTTCCAAATTTTTATTTGATTATCTTGAAAATTTGAAAACTCCTCCACGAATTAAATAACTAATTTAAATCATTCATTTTCATCTTTTCATGCATAACTCTCTCCATCTTACATATAATTCAAATTCGTTTATGATGAATTTTTGAGAGAATATCACGATCAGTATGAACTGAATTGATCATCTCAGTCTGAATGATCAGATTCTACTCTCTACAAGGAAAGTTTATTTTTATTTTGATGGTAGCAAAAACTGTTTATGCATATATGGTGGTAAAAAGTTAAGTATAAAATGTATAGTTTGAATGGTGATTATATGGTTGTAAATCGTATGCAGAAGATGCGAAAGATTGTATGATACATATCCATCTGAATCATTGTAATTGCAATCATTCATAATAGCAATTACCATCGTAAATCATCCAAATATTGTAATTTAGATTTCGGATTCTGTAACATATCCATTCGTTTCATTCGCTGTTCTTGTTTTTTTTTTTTTTTTTTTTTTTTTCCCCACGAATTTTAGAGTATTATTGTTGCTTTCAAATATTGTATTTTAGTTATTATATACGCATTATTATGATCAGTAAACTTATCACAATACTTATCCATAATCATTCACCATTATCAAATATTTGTATTTTCATTTCCTTATCTGTAGAAATTTATATCGCATGTTAGTTTATAGTTATTGTTATACTTATGATTATAATCACTATACTTATCATAGTTATTCATTGATTATTATCAAATACTTGTATTTTAGAATCCTCATTTACAAAGAATTATAATTGTAAATTGCTTCTTCTTTTTCTGATAAAAATGGATTTAATTTAAGTTAACAGTTAGTATAATAAATTTATGTTGTTTTGATTTGTTTGATAAATTCAAATTTTAATTTGTTAGCATCAGCAGCATATCCTTTGTAATATTATTGATTTCATTTTTTTTTACAGACTTTTTCAGAATTAATAAATTTCGAAATATAGCTCTTCCTTTTCATTCAATTTATTTTCTCTCTGTGAAATATTCATCTTTTAGTTTCGCAAAAAAAAAAAAAAAAAAAGAAAAAATACCATAAATATTACGTGTATGACGACTTCTGGTTTATTTCACAAAATTGGAGAAAGTAAATTTCGAAATTTCGTTAATAGCATTTTACCATTTAAATTATCAAGTATTGACTACTTTTTTAAATGAGTTTTTTGCTAATTGTTGTAAACTTTCGATACACTTATGCTACTTTGATCAAAGAAATTTTCGAAATTTAATAAAATTTAGTAAATAACAATTTTAGGTGCTAAATTTTCTTTTTTTTTTTCCTTTTTTCTCTTTTTCTTTTTTCGTAGAAAACATCTATTCCTCCATATTTAAAATGCTCTGTTAATTTATTCTTTTCAATTTTGTTAGTAATAATTACTTATCAATTAATTCGCAGCAAAGCAGCGAACATTTAATTAATTGAAAAATTATCTTCGAGAAAACATTCTGCCAATATTACATTACAGAAAATATTTTCTCTTTTAACTTGTCGATTTCTCATCATTATTACAAAAGATTTTGTAGAAAAAAATTTTTCCTTTTTTCAAAATTCTTAAATATAATTTATAGTTAATTGATTTGCACTTCTGTGACAAAAGGGAATGATTAATTTCTCTAAAATTCCACTAATTTCAGTAGATTTAACACCGGAATTATATTTTTTTTTTGTTTATAGTTTTGTTGTCATTTTATTACTTTCATTAACATTTTCGTTTTGATAAAATATTTTAGACAATCTTATTTTGCACGACGTATATTTTCGTTTGCGTCTATCTGCGCCTGTGGTGCGCTTATGTGCATGTTTGTCTCTGTCCTTTTATCTCTTTGTCTACGTACGTGATATGCCTGTATCTTGTAGCACGTGTATGCGTGTACGCATCTGCGACTATCCCAACATTCACAATTACATATGTAGAGAAATCGTAAAATGAAATAAGCAAAGAAATTACTATTTAGCATTTCTTTTTCTCATTTTGAAATCATTTTTGGCAATAAATTCAACTTTTATTTAAAAAATTTCACGTCAAAGTAACATTTTACTATTAAATCCAATTAAAAAGTATTAGAAAAAAAAAAGGCGCGATTAAAACTCAATGCTTTTATCATTCATTAAAGAAAATTTATAATTCATATACCTTTCACGTTTCACGTTCACGTTACGTTTCACGTTCAAGCATGAATAGTATGCAAATCGAAATGCTATTTAGTTCTTCTTATTTCGTTACATGAAGGAACATTTACATGCGGTAGGCTCAGAAATGATATATGCTATGCATTTTTCACAAATTTGTACATTCTGCTCACTAATTAACTGATTAATTAAGTTATCTCTGATGAGTGCATAACATTCAATTAAGTGAAGTAATTAAAACCTGTTAAGGTGGAAAAATAAATATATGAAATGTAAATTCAATAATGAGCCCATTAGCAATGCATTTCTTCGTGCTCATTCTTAAGAATCAAAAGCAATTTGCTTAAAATGAAAAGTTTATTCCCTGCGGCTGTACTGAAGTATACACAGACGAACAGACCACACAGACACACACACAGACATATCTATGTTATAAGCTGGAGTGGGCTCATATATGTAAAGACCAAAATGAGTATTAGAAAATTTCCATTATATATATATGTATATACATATATTCCTTTTCAATTTGGGCTAAAAATAGAAATGAAAATTCTCAGTTAATTAAACTTGAAATTTGAATTTTCCCCCTAAATTCTCTAGCTCCGATGTATTGTGATATGATATGATATGATATGGTGTGATATAATGGTGCTGTTGTTAACTCACTCACTCTTCTTTCTCTTTTAATGAAATTTCAAAAACAAAAAAAGAAAAAAAAAAACTTTGTCATCAAGAATTTGGGTTTCGCTAATTAGTATAGTAATGACTAATTAGGTGTTACCTCGATAGTAGTAGTATTAAATGGAAGCGAAATATATGGAATGAAAGTTATGTGAGATTGCAGTCACTTCACATCTGAGGTATTCCCTGATAACCGTTATGCCCGCCCCCTGAGATATCCTGGTGAGCTACCGCCCATTTCACGTTATCGGTGCTGTCGTTGATGGGGATGCTTGTTGAAGGTGTGTGTGTGTGTCTTCATTCTGTCTCTTTGCTTTGTTCTCCCAAACTATAATTCCCTGAGAATATTTTCAGCGAAACTGCACGTTTCACGTATTTAGCGTATTTAACGTTCAGATAATATCATCATATTGTTTTATTTTATGGATATGCTTTTTGTCTGATTGACGTAAAGAAAAGAATAATACTTGAAAGGATTTTTATGAATAATACATAGGCTTTGTGTGATTTTGTTTGGCTGACGTAAACATAGGATAATAATACGTAAGGATTTTTCGAAGTACACGTAGACTTTTTATTTGATTGAAATATAGGATAATATGTAAAATTCTCAAGAAAAGATGAAAAGAAAAATACGATTTTTTTTTTTTTTTGTTAGAAATTATCCATTGATATATATTGGGTTAATCGAGACGGAAAATATTGATATTAAAGTTTTCCGGTTTATGTTAGTGAAATTTTCAAACCTTTCTCAGAAAATCATTCTAAGTTATTCTGGATATGCCTATGTACTTGGGTTATTTATTTATTCTTTTTTTTTTTTAAGTTGAAGTCATGCAGTTAAATAATTTTTTTTTTTATTAATTTTACTCATTTATTAGCACAATTTCGAAAATTTCTTATAGAAAAGAGAAATTCAGATTTTTAAATTACCGTGGAAAATTGGTATAATTGTACTGTTATTTGGTTATCACAACTAGCTTTTAAATGATACTGATAAGATCTATAATTGCCATCCCTCTTTTCCTCATCCTTATCACACATCTGTACTTTGTTTATTTATACATTAACTCGTTGCATACATATAAATGACAGAATATTTACTTAATTATTTAATTATCATTGGTTTATTACATTATCGATTTTCCTCCTGGCCAATATTTTGCTTACTCGACCAAATATTATTTATCAAATGAGGAATGATTATCTTGTAAAAAATGATAGCATATTTTTGGAGGATAAATTGCCAAATTTTCTCTATATTTCAGATTATAAGGATTCATTATTAATTATAATTAGTTTGAATGACATTGACAGAAACAATTACGTTAATATTTTTGTCCAAACTTGGCATTTTATTCAACAGCAACGTTTCACAACAGATGTTTTCTAATTAACATACATTTTATTAATTAATGAAAGTAACATTTCATCAGTCTTTTATCTCTTGTTGTATTGTGAATGGAAAGAAAAAAAAAAAAAAAAAAGAAAATACTTAATAATTTCAGGAAATTAAGCAGTTCTTATGGCTAGTTGTTGGAAGTAACGCCTGGCTATATGGATTTCTCCTTCCATTCAATGATATTTTGAAAAAGGAAAATGCTGCAAAATTATCGCAAAATTTAGCAACTTATCAATCAGATTGTGCACATCCTCTAACAACAATCGTTGCTGTTGTATTTTGGCCTTACAATTATTTTATTGGACAAATTTCTTTTTTTTCTTTCTTTTTTTTTTTTTTCATTTTAAATCATTAAGCCTCAGGCAACTAGAGGCTCTTATGCAATCATCTGTGAATAGTCCGTTATTATTACCGCCTGTTGCAATTAATTTGGTACCATTCTCGGTTCATCTACTCTTCACACTATGGTCTGTGGTCACTTCTAAAAAAGGTCTGTAATTTTAGTTTTGATTTTTCCTTTTTTTTGTTTTTTTATTACCATTTTCAAGCATTCGACAACAAAAGCGATATATTGCACATTTTGTTATTTATAAATATATTAAAACAAATTTTCTTAATGCAAATTTTTACATTTCCAAAATTTTATTACTGTAATTGAAAATGATTTTATTTAAGCTATTATTTGTATTTCGAATTTATTTAAAAAAGAGGAAAAATTTCATTCTATTCAATTTTAAATGACCGATTTGTTGGTGCTGTAGTATGAGAATTCCCATTAATTGAGGAAATACATTGTTATTTGATGTCTTCTTTTGCTTCTTTTTAAATATCTTTCCTCAAAAAAAAAAAAAAAGAATAAAAAGAATTAAAGAAAAAAATAACCTAAAATAATTTGTACTTACCGGAAATTGTTCCTAATTATGAAAAGTTTTATTTCGTTTTTCCGAACATAAAAAGAAAGGAAAAAAAAGTGATTTGTCAATCAAAAGTAAAGGAAAAAAATCACTTAAATCTAAATGAGATTAATTTTTCCGTAAAAAAAAAAAAAAAAAATTACAATTATCCAAATATTTTTGCTTCATGTCATATCAAAATAATTTAAAATAGCTTCGCTTTTTTTTTTCTTTTCCGAAGGTCCTTTTACATATTTTTATGTGTTATCATCATTTAATGAAAAAATAAAAAAAGATTTTGATATCAAATGATTTTCTATTATCCTGAAATTGTATACCACTTTTTTTCCCTCCTTTTTACAAAAATGAGTTAAATAATTATTTCTGCAAATTAAAAAGATATGCATGCAATTAAGCGATATATAAAATAATGTTTTTCTAATTTTGGCCATATTTATGTGTATTTGTGTGTCCATATGTGGTAAGTTTTAGACAAGAGATAAATTAATATTATTTTGAGTCATTGTTTGGTTAAATTTAAAAAAAAACAAATTATTAGAGCAAATAAAAGCATTCATTTTGATATTAAAAAGACATGATGTCGTGAGATTAAGATTTCTGGGAGAAAATATTAGCTTCTGATTATGATTGATTGATTGTATAAATATATACATATATATATATATGTATGACTGAAGAAGGAAGATAAGATCTTCTGATTTTCCCAGAAGTTTTTAGGAATCCATATGGAATATCTCAGATGCTATGCTAAAATGATAATTATTCGCTGTAAACATTTCTTTATTTTATTATAACTCTGTTAGAAATGGTTATCTTCCGATAAGTATTCTTTTAAATTTATTTATTAATTATTTTTCATAGTGGAGAAAAAATAAACAAAAAAGAAAGATGAAGCGATATAATAAATATATTTGTTTTATGCTGCTTAATTTACGCAGTATTTATATACTGGAGAATGTTTTTTTTTTCTATTTATATATATTTAAATAGAAGCAAAAAAAGACGATATATATATAAGTTTTGATTTTTAGGTATTTAAATACCTTTTTTCTTTTTTTTAATTCTTAGCAAGGTTCATCAAGTAAGTGTTTTTAGTGAGTTTCAGTTTCTCATTTTTTTTTTTTTTTTTTCTCTCCCTCTCTCTCAAAAAATCATTTATCAAAAAATTGTTATCATTCTTAAAAGAAATAAGAATGAAAGTATTGATAATAATGAAAATGTGAATGAGAATTTTGATAAAAACGAAGAAAAAGAAAAAACGAAAAAGGAAGTTTTACTGTGAACCAATTATACAAAATTTTTGAATGTTTAACGATGAAAAGTGAAACTTTCGTATAAATGTCGTTTTAATCGATTATGAAATAGAAATTTTATCCTTCGAATAATGAAACTTATAAATTTAATTATAAATTCTTGTTAGCAATGATAACAATTTACCGAGTCATTCTAGCTGTGGAGAGGCGAGACACTTTTCCATTTCTATTTTTCAAATGAAATTATATTGGAAATTTATAAGTCATTAAATAATAATGGAACATTTCGTTTCTTTTATTACCAAAAAGATAAGGGTGAAGTTAAAGCATTAGAAGCAGAGTATCAAAAAACAGAAGGAAATAGTATCAAATTATGAGTGACAGTGATAAGAATGCTGATGACGAAATATGAATCAGGACAATAGAAGAGAGGAAAAAATAATGATAATTGTAATATTGTGGCAAGATAACGCTGATATCAGAGGTACAGCTATGGATGGTGATAGTGGTAATAAGCAATATTAATTTGTTGATTAATTTATAAATGAGAAAAATGAACGAGATAAATAAGAGAATATGATATGTGCTCTTACTTGGTACATAAATAATGCATCTGTCCTAATTTGCTTACTAATGACAATAATAATTATCAGTTTTATTTCCATGCTGTGTAATAATAATCAATTTATCATTCTTTACCGAAAGGAAATTAGTTTGATGATAAATTGATTAACTTGGGCTACTAATATAAATATTTAATTATTTGCCTTAATTTATAGGTAAGTAATCAAAATTTCTAATAAATGAAAATTCTCTCGAAACAATTGTCACTGAAACTTTCATCACAGGCCTCTAAGCTTAAATTTTTTAATTATTGGGTCTTTTCTCAGAATCAAGACTAGACTTCATGTATGAAAAAAAATCTTTTATAATTAATTTTTTAGTTTAGAAAAACAGATATTTTACAATTGCATAACTGTCACCTATAATGATATGTTTTTGCATATCTCCTTCATTTTCCGCTTTATTTCCATGAAAAACTTCAATTCTTAATTAAAGTCAGTTGAAAAATATTTCTTAATTTACACTTTCAATCAAACTGTTTTACCAAATTAACTTCTAATTTCCATCCTTGTGGTTCGTTTTTATCGCAAAATAAATTTTTGCTATATATTTTTGTTTTTTTTTAAATAATGGATAAGAAACAAAATTTATAATTTTTTGTTTTCTAATTCGAAATTAAATGACTGATAAGTAATTAGTAGCAGATAATGATAGATAATAACTAGTTTAATAGCATTAATCAATTTTTGGCATTTTTTTTTTCTCCTTTTTCGATTCAGTTATTCCATTTGATATATTTTTTATAATAAATGGTTTGCAGATGTTTTTGATAGTACTAATTAGTTCCTTTCCTGAAACCAGTATTATAATACTATACTAACTTCGTCTTTTTTTTTTTTTTTTTTTATCCATTTCCCTTCCATCTCTTTTTACCCTTCCCTTCTTTTGCCTCACTTTTTGGCCATTGAAACAAATTTATTTTACAATTCATTCAATCAAAAAATATAAGTTAATATTATTGGAAGGAATGAGCGAAGGAAATGAAGGACTAAAATCTATTGCTCCTTCTTTATGGATATTTTAGCAATTTTAGAATATCTATGCAATACTTAAAATAAAGTCTTTTTTCGGAAATTTTCAAATTTCTCGTTTTTTTTTTTTTTTTTTTTTTTTTTTTTTTTTNACTCAAAAAAAGAAAAAGAAAAACTGTACATTTTTTTTTTTCTTCTTCTATCATTTTCGTTCATTTAACCGGTTTATAATTCATTTAAAATTGCCTCAATATAATTGAGTATATTTAATTTCCATTAAAAAGAAAAAAGTATTAGACCTTAATCTAGCTTAACATTCTTCTTTCATTCTAAGTCTATCTATAATCCAATCATTTCTGCTGCCTGATAGGTGTGACAAATCAACTTCAATCGTTAAAATTCCCAAACTGTTAAATAATTAATTGATAAAGTAAGTGGAGTGCAAATGAAGAAAAACGTTCCCTCCTGTTCAGTGATTCAATGATTATTTGTGATGTGACAAATTGAACAATGTAAAATGTAGCCGGAAAAAAAAAAAAAAAAAGAAAAAAGAAAAGAAAATTTTTGCAAATTTAATGGAAACAAAATTTTTCGCTATTCTTTTTCTTCCTTTCTTTCTTCCCTTTTTTTTTTCTTTTTTTTTTCATTGCATAGCAAATTTTTCTTCTTTTCATTTGACAAACATTTCCCGATTAGTATGCATTTACATATTTATGGGCTTGTCCTAATTTTCAAACTTTTTTTTCTCTCTCTCTCTCCCTCTCTCTCCTTTCTCTTACTGTTATTGTTATTGTTATAATAATAGTAATTATTGTTGTCATGCTGAGTTTTAAAGATTTTAAAGCAATCATGATGTGAAAATGATAATAATGAAGCATTTTTCATTTGCACGTTTTTTTTTTTCTTTTTAACTTTGCTTTTATCATTTATTTTTATTTATTTAAAAATTTTTAGTTCATTTGAATTTGCGAAATTTATCCTATTGCCAATAACATTATGACATCGAAATTAGACGAGGAAGAAGTATTGAAATTTTGATAAATTTCTTCCTAAAAAGAAGAAGAAAAAAAAAAGGCGAAAATTTTTACGAATAATAAATTAAATTTAAGTGAACAAAAAGAAAAGGAAGAGAAGAAAAGCTGTAACAAATAGATAATTAGAAATAATCCAATTGAATTTGCACATGAACTAATAGAGGAGCATTTCTGTAATATATGCATGAGAACTGAAATTGTTCAATCTTGAGAGTCTTGAATTATTAGTTAGACTAAGGCAAGATTGATTAGAATTGTAAGAAGCATTTCGAGAAGTTAAATGATTGAAACGATGAGATAATGTATTTGTCTCACCATTTGGTACCACTTTGAAAAGACAGAAACTTTCACACGTTTACGGTAACAAATGATAATTGGAATAAAATGATTTAATTCCAAATTCAGTTATTGAAATTTATCAACAATGCCTAATTGTAATATCAGTTATTATCCAATTATTTTCACTTTTCTTTTTTTTTTTTTACTTGAATTAAGTTTAGTTCCGTTTTTTTTTTTTTTTTTTTGTACATTTAAAGAAATACAAAAAATGCATTCAATTTGATTTTTTTTTTTTAATATTTTAAATATCGTATTCATACATAAATCATTCGAAGTATTTTGTGTAAAATGTAATAATGCTTAGCAAATATTCCTTCATTACTGTATTAGTATTAACCGATTCCACATTCATCATTATCATTTTATTAATTCATACCTATTTTTCAACCAATTATTTCTAAAATGACCTAATTTGGAAATTAGTATTTGTATTGTTTACTCCATTATTTATGAATATTCGGTTACTAAAATCTGTCACATTTCTACTTAGAAGAGGGATAAAAAAAGTAAAATATAAAATTGTTTCTTTTCTAAACTAATTTCATTCATTTCAAATATATCTTTAGAATTCTGTTCTATTTTCGTATGTGATAATTTGACCTGAAAACTAAACTACAACATATAACTGATTATTTATTGCCTTCTAATAATTGTAATTATTATTAAATTACTAAATTTAAAATTATTATGTATATATATTGCATATTGATTATCAATTTTCATATCACATCAACCATTATTCATTACTCATTATTTTGTCTCATTCTTTCACAATGGAAAGAAGGTTTTAATATGGAATTGAAATAATTTAATCAGTTGTAAGCAAAATCACTCCTTCATTTTTTTTTTCATCAGTTCTTATCATTATCAGTGTGATATGTTTGATTAATTTATTTGCACAAATTTTTTTCTTCCAGTTATTCTGCTTGATACATCGAATTCAACAACCGAGTTACGTTGGCAAACCCATTCAAATATGGAAGATGATGAAATTGGGGTAAGTAAGTTTGGATTCTTATTTATTTATCGAATTCATTTAATTATATTCCATATTTTCGACAATTTTTTTTTCTCTTTTTCTCAAAGAAAACAAACAGAAATAACAGCAACTTTTCATAAACATTTCATCATAAAACAGAAAATAACAAAAATAATTTTTTTTTTTTTCAATTTTTCCATTCTTTTATTATTGTTCTTTTTTTTCGAAATATTCAAAAATTTTAAAAATGTTACAACAGTGCATTGTGGTGCTATGTGTGTACATACAATAACGTTGCATCCTTATCACAGTGAAGAATCCATTTAATGGGTCAATTAACCTTGATGTTTATTGTAGCATCATTATATGTTATTGTAGTAGTAATGGTAGTAGGATGGTACAGTGTATTATCTCCTCTAACAATAAATAACTATTTTTTGTTTTCTATGTTAGAATGTAAAAATTAATGAGATGAGATGAGATTGAAGTCAGTGAGAGACATAAAAAAAAAAAATTTTTTTTTTTTTGTTTCGTATCCACACCAAATAAAATATTGATGATTAGTAGTGGTGGTACTTTAAAAATCACCACAGGAAATGAGTTTTGAAAATTTTCGCAAATGAGCAAGGGAAAGAGAAGAAAAGGTGGAATGAAATTTTGGATTATAAGGTCAAGGGAAATGATGCAAACTTCAAGTACCTTTTATAAAATATTCTCTAAAGTGGATGGAATGGACACTTTGTCGATTTTATTGAATGAAGTGGCTACCGACTATAAATGAGCAATCAAATATTTTTACCATTGTCAATTATTTAAGTAATGAAGTGAAATATTAAATGAATTCCTGATGTCAATAAATTGACAATGGAAAAGCATGAAGAAATGGCTAAAATTAATTAAAATATCGTAATTTTTGAAGTTTTAAAAGAATGAAAAAAGAAACAGATTAAATTTTTATAATTTTATATAAACAGTTCCTTTTTTTTTTTTTTTTTTCTAATAATTCGAGCATTTTTTTTATTGAATAAATTTATGTATTGCTCAATTTTATGTGCTGTAGCAGAAGAGAAGCTTAAGATTTTAATCTTTTATTAAACAGAAGAAAAAAAGCTTGCAATTTTTATTAATATCAACAATTCATTGATTTAAAATTTAATAAGACTCATTCAACATAACATCTTAATGTGGTTAAACACAGATTTGATAGGCAAATAAATTTCGTTTTAAATTTTCAACGAAAAAAAAAAACTACGCTTTTAATTTTGCTTTTGAATATATCATAGCCTAAAAAAAAAAATGAAAGTTTTTGATAATGATGAATTATTTTAAAATATTGCATCCTGTAAACAGTGTCATTTTGCTGACAATAAGTATGCTAAATCTAATATCATTTAGTTATCAAATCAGCAAGCCTCATTGATCTATTAAAATGGTAATTATCATATCAGCAATCTGTACTTGTCAATCTATTAGAATATTTTACTCTAGGCTGCTAACTAACTAACTATTCAAATCAACACGCAATATCCGTTGGAATGACCCAGTACCTGTTGTCCATTGCAAGGTCATCTCTATCCGAAATGTTAAATAAATAGACAAATGAATAAAGCAAATAGATGATTTCTGAATTTACATATAAATAATCTAAATGAAAATCTAAAATTTATACATAAAATAAAATTATTAATTAAAAAAAAAATTTTTTTTAGGAACTGAAAATGAAGAAAAAAAATATACTTAAAAAGGTATATTTGTAACGAAAAAGAACGAAAAAACATAATTAATATAAAGTATAATTTTTATAAACCATAAGTAAATTACAATAAAAAGTAATTTTTCTTTTATTAAATTCTTTTCTTTTAATTTAATTTGTTTCTTGTTTTTCGTATTATTTATTTGTTGTTGTTTTTTTTTTTTTTTTTTTTTGTTTCTTTTTTGTTTTGTTTGGTTACAAAGAATGAAATTTGCGAAATAATAAATGGTTGATGGGAGATAGTAAGATGTGAAAATGGCAAAAGATTTCTTCTTTTGTATTTGAGGGTGCTTATTAGTAATGAATGAATAGCTTGGCACAGCTATTAGAACGGGAAAATATCACACACACACACCTGTATGGAACACACCTGTACAATCAATTAATAGTCTTTTACATGGCTAGTTTTTACTCTTTTCGCTAAGTGTGAAGGACAATGGAAGGGAAAAAAAAAATTCGGAGATTTATCAAATATAAATTTTGAAAGTTGAAAAATCTAGAGGCAAAAAAGAAAATTAAAATTTAAAAAAAAAAAAAAAAGAAAGAAAAAGAAAAGAAATTCACAGTACAAGCGAAAGAGAAGAAGAAGAAGAATGATGTTAGAGAGAAAATTAAAAAAAATTTTTATAAATCACAGATGCGAGAGTTTTTTTTTCGTTTTTTTTTTTAAATCTCAGTACTGATTATGAGAATGAAAGATGCTGTTAATCTTTAAGACCACATCATTTAAATGTTACTTAAAATTTATATACTGCTAATCTTTGCTAATCTGAGAAGGTAAAAAAATTTAATTAAATTTTAATAAATTTATAATTGATGAAAATAATTTTATTATACTGGTAATTTTCAGTGGCTAGAAGAGACATATCGTGGACCGGAAGGTCTCGATAATCGACGAGCTTATGTGGTTTGTAACGTTGATCAGCCAAATGTTGACAATTGGTTACGAACACCAAAAATTAATGTCAAAGGAGCAAATCGTTTACATGTTGAAGTCTGTTAATTATAAATAGTCATTTCATCTTTTTTTTTTTTTTTTTTCAAATTTTAAATTTCTAATTTTCATATCGAAAATCTATGAGAAAGAAGAAAATAAATTTTTTACTAATATATTTTGTTGATTTTTTTTCTTTTTTTTCGTTCATTATTGTTATTTTTTCAAATTTTTTATATTCATTTTCTAATTTTCACTCACTCCCAATAATACTATCAAAATTGTTTGCTGCTTTTGAAAGTATTTCCACCTGCAATATCATATTCTATTTTTATTTTAATAAATCAAATTTCAAAATTCTTATGCAATAATTTACTCTACATTTCTCGTCTGGTCTTTTTTTTTCGTGCCTACTAAATTATTTTATAATTTTTAGAAATTAAAAGAAAGAATGAATGATACGTTGAAATTTCATACAATGAGTCAACTTCTTAGTTTAGCTAATTAAAAAAAAAAAAAACCAAGGATTTTTGATCTTTTTGAAATTATTTCAATTGTAGCATGTCTAACAGTGGAAGAAGAAGGCATACATCTAAGAGAATGAATGATTAATGTTTAATTACATTTTATCCAAGCGCCTATTAGATATTTTCTGAGTATTTATTAAAATAATTCTTCCACCCTTTTTTTTTTTTTTTTTTTCCCCCCCCCCCTCCCTTCCTTCTAAATTAATTGTATTAATAATAATTTCTTGAAATATTTCATTTGTTTCGCTGTTTTTAGGTGACCTTTACGATGCGTGATTGTAGTGAATTCCCGGGAAATGCTCGTTCTTGCAAGGAAACATTTCGTTTATATGCTGTTCAATTAATGAATAATGAGCAGTATCAAAATGCTTGGGATTCTGATTACTGGTAAAAAAAAAAAAAAAAAAAAAAGAAAATAAAACTAAAAATTTGTTTTATTTTTTCGAATTTTTTGAAAATTTTTAACTTTTTAATTAACATTTTCACAATTATTCTCTTTTTTTTTCTTCTTTTTTTTAAAGGAGCTTTTTGCTCAAATTTTCATTTTCATACATTTTCATATATACTTTTTTTTTTAAAATTGCTCGAAATGTTTACTCCTCATTACAAACCGGATTTTCGCTCCGATAAATTTTATTCCTGATAATTTTCAGGGATTTGATAGATCGAATAACGGCTGATACAGGACGACATTCGAAACACGATCCAACAACTGCTGCTGTAAATCAAGAAGTTCGCAGCTATACGGTTACTAAAGATGCTGTATATTTTGCGTTTCGAGATTCGGGTGCCTGTATATCAATACTGAATGTTAAGGTACTGGAATTTAAAAAGCTATAAAATTTGGAATAAATTTTTACAATTTTTTCAAATTTTTATTTTAAAACATTGTTAAATTAAAGAATAGATATTTGTTTTTCTTGTAATTAATTAAGCATTGTTTGGGCATCATTTTGCTCTTAGTTATAATGAAATTTAATTAAGTTAGCCTGATTTGCATAGGAAAAGTACTACTAGAAGAATATTTTGAAATTGCACTTCTTTTCGTTTCGAATTTAAAATAACAGTTTTTCCTTTGAAAAATTTAAAAATGTTTTCCATAGTCAATTATAATCTTAATGACAATAATTGATGGATAATAAGTCTATCGTGATCCTAATTAGTTCGTCTTATGACTTTTTATTCACATTTAGGTATTATCCTAAATTCCTCATCTGACCTTTTATTTACTTTTCGGCATTACTTTAAGCTTCTTTTATGACCTCTTGTTTACATTTCGGTATTACTTTTGAAATGGTCTAAATATTTGGAAGAAATATTCTAAATAATAAGGCAGGACAGATGTGATATTGAATGAATTCTTATTGGAAAAGTGATCAAATCAGAAATGATATTGAAAAGGTATGGAAGAGAGATTGAACAGTGAAAGTGTTCAGAGGGGAAATTTTTCTCTCTTTGAAGTGTGATTTTGGGAAGGGTAAATGACCCTCCCAGAACGGTCGAAATTACCCATAAAATGAGTAATTTCGATTATTTTATGATGATATCACTGTTCAACTGCTGAAAGGTCATAGTTCCACGGGTAGCGCGAATTAGGGTAACCCTAAACAGAAGCATAAAATCATCGTTACAAACTTGTCAATTTTCAAAATTACTTACTTTTATTTCTCGTTGAATTCGCAAATTTACAAAATATTTTATTTTACTAAAAGTGAAAGCAATTTTAATTTTCAAAAAAAAAAATTACGAAAATATGCGGCCATAAAAAAAAAGAAAGAAGACGAAAAGAAAAAGTGAAAGTGGAATTTCCTTGACAAACATTCGCCTTTTTAAGTTTAAATTTAAAGAATTAATGTCTAAAATATCAAATTATCTAATCTCTAAGGGATCGAATATTCAAATTATTTTTGTTATGTTGTTTATTTATTTAGAAAATTTTCACGAGTAATATTTCAATACTTTAAAAATTTCATTTTATATAAAAATTTAAGGAGAAGATGGGAATTCCTTCAAACAATCTTTTGGAAATATAATAATTCGTTTACTGAATTGAACTGCAAAGTACTTAATTATAAATTTGCATGAATTCAAAGCATTCGTTTGCCTTAAAGTGGTTCATTTTTAAATTATTAATAATAAAAATACGAGTGCGTAATTTCGTGCCACCAAATAAGTAACATAAATTGGCAAGAAATAATTTTACTTTGGAAATTTTTATTTGAGCCGTAATTTTAAGTGAGTAATAATAACAATAGTTAAAAATAATAACAATAGTCTTAAAACGGAATAAATCGAAATGAATTGAAAGGAAGATGGTTGTGGGATGTAATTTTCTAAAGATTCAATCATCAGATATCGTTGGAACAGAGATCCCTTGTTTATAAATTAAATTTAATTAACATTAGATGAGAAATGGATGAAAATGAGGGAGCTAATGCTACTGTTCACATCATGGTGAGAATGTTATAACACATTTTTATAATTCAAATGAAATTTTACTTTTGAAAATTTGAACAAATTATATCTTGTAATTTGAGTTCTTTTTTTTTTTTTTTTTTTTTGGGGGGGGGGGGGGGGGAATCCTGTCAAACTTAAAAATCAGTTGATATCAAAAAGNCCGTTTTATAAATTGTTAAATAGTATTATTTGATTTGTATTTTACATTTGGTATTTTCTAATATCAGCAGATTTTTTGTGTTTTCACTGATAAAGCAAGCAGTCATTTGATAACACAGGAATGAATTCGTCGAGGATAAAAACGAAGACTCTTATTTACTACCAAGTGTAGTTCTTTGCTTGCTAAAATGCTTAGAAACAGCTCTTTCATTGATGAAATGCTTGGAAACAATGTGCCAATTCTTTGTATGGCTAATATTTTTAAAGAAATAGACTTCTTAGGAACGATATTATTAACATAGAATTCTTTTAAAATGCACATAAGGAATTTGGAATTTATCAAAGAAAAATAATCAAATTCAAGTGGAGCTTAGCAATACTTGATTTTTTTGAAGAATATTTGAAAATTTTTTGATTATTTTCAAGAAATTGAAAATGCTGGTGTTATTATTAAAAATTTTTTCTCGTTGAAAAATTTTTATAAAACCACCAAGCACACTATTATTTGGATAACCGGACTGGCACAATTTTATTATGTACCATTTTCTTGGCTCTTTTTTTTTTTATTACTAATTTCTATTATTCATTAAAGCAACGGAACAACAAATTTGGACTTGTTTTTTTCTTTTTAAATTAGATTAGAAAAGATAATACATATACCTTTTGGTTACCAAGAGGTCGCCAAGGTTAGTCTATTCGTGGTATTTTGTTGATATTGATAGAATCTTAGTCGGAATCCTAAAATTAGACCTTGCCAGGAATGGGAAAATTATCGTAATTAAAACTAATTAATTGAAAAGACGAAATGGCAAAAAAATGTTAGAAATAGTCATTCAGCATACTTCTTCTTTTACTTTTTAATTAAAATAGCTATTAATTATCCAGTGATTTATCAATTATAATTTATTATTTGGTCAGACAACAACTGCCGTACCTTTTCTCTTCTTTTCATTTATTCTACTAACCATATAATTTTGAGGTAGGATTTTTTTCTTTTTTTTTTTTTAAAAATAAAAAATAATTCAATGCTCACATTATCACAGTTTTTAGTAATTTTTAAAATTTTCAAAATTTTTTTCTTTTTTTTTTTAAATTATCAATTTTTTTTTTTTTTTTTTAACAGATATTTTACGAAGTTTGTCCGGAAACAACTCGTTCATTTGTACATTATCCGCAAACAGTTACTGGTGCTGAAGCTCATTCAATAATTGCTGTTAATGGTAAATGTGTTCCAAATGCTTCACCTATTGGTATATATATATATATATTTGTTTTCGTTTTCATTTTGCATTTTTCTTACTTTTTATTTAATTATCTGTTAAGGATACTGCCTGATAAGGGATATGATAATGAATTGAAATATAAAAAAACCACCTAAGTACTGACTGATAAGGCATGTGATTAGCAATTGAAATGTAATGAAAATTTCAGGTAATATTAAACAGCCAACATATGTTTGTAAGGCAACAGGTTCTTGGGATATGGTAAATGGAGAATGCCATTGTAACAAAGGTCACGCATCATCCACAAAATTTAATACTTGTACTGGTAAGTGAAGTTACTTTGAATTTTAATTAGCCAAAAAGGAAGGCATGATTAGTTGGTGTGTTTTTAAATGCTAATTAGTTAAGTCATTTAAATTTTGTTTCAAAAGAAAGGAAACTGATATCTTCTTGATGGTAACTGATAAGTGGATAGTATATTTTTTAGGCACTCACTGATAAAATAGTTAGAATTTCGTTTTTAAAAAAAAAAAAAAAAAAGAATTGAAGATCAAATAAGCAATTTGTCTTTTTAATTATAATTAAACCAGTTGAATGATATGAGATAGTTTTCTTGATCTTATCGTGAATAATTAATTTCCGTAATAGTTGAATTAATGAGATAATTTGTAATGATAAATTCATCAAATACTAGATTGTTTTAATAATGTCGAAAAAAAAAAATTGTTTTTTTATTCTCATTCAGATAATTTCACTTCTTTTTGAGCATTTTTTTTTCTTTTTGAATTTAAAGTGATAAAGTGATAATCATTAATCATATTAATGATGTTTGATTTTGTTATTGGGTAGTATTAGTGAGAGAAGCGAAGTATATCCTCATTAAGTCCTTCACAAATGACCTGATAATAGCTCCTCCGGTTCCCTCAAATGTGTTTCTTGGCCCATTTCCTGAATGAAAAAGAAATAAATAAATGTGTAAATTTGAGATGTGAAGGACAGGCTGAAGCTGATGAGATGGGACAAGTTCCTCAGAAACTTCGAAGGTTATTAGTGTTAATGATCCCGAACTCTTCCTCAAGGATATAGTAATAATATTGGTGGATACAATAAAATATAATTTCTATTATTCATCTCATGATCGCGTTCATTATTTATTTCATTTCTAAAATAAGCTATATGATATGCATAATTATCGTAATTTCTGAAGTGATCCTTATCAGTAAAATTAAAGATCAAAATGAGATATTTAATAAAAAAGATTTTTATAATTGGTGAAAATTAGTATCGGACATAGTTAAATTAAAGGGAATGAATGTTTTCTTTGTATGTGTGAAAAGAAAAATGTTAATGTTGCTGATCGCGTTTACATTTAATAATGTTATTTGATAGTTTAATTAAAAAATGATTTTTTCTTTTTCCTCCTACCTCCCTAAAGAAGTATGAAAGATGAATATGGGACTGGGAAATGAAATGGGAGAACGCGGGGGAGATATTTTGAGGTATAATAAGAGGTGGAAAGATCGTTATGTAATGGTGTGGGAAAAGTGGTGAAAGAGGAAAGGGAAAAAAAAAATAAAAGAAACTCGAAACTGTTAATAGAATTTCAAAATTCAAATTCGTAAGCTTCAAGAAAAATTTATATTTATAGCAGTTTTTTTTTTTCTCTCTCTCTCTCTCTTTTAATGCTTTCTTTTCCCATTTGATCAGTAAATTTTTAATTATTTTACAATATAATATACAATATAATATTTTCGTTTATTGAAATTATCGAATGAAAAATTAAAGTAATAAAAAATTGCACTTTGTGTTTGATTATTTGATTTTTGGAAGTGTTTATTTATTTATTTTTATTTGTTTTCTTTTTTTAATATTAAATCAAACATTTTCGTCTTTTTCATGGTGATATATTTGATTTGATTTAATTATTCAACAGTAAATGAAATTCTCCTCCTTCCTCGTCCGTTCTTTTAAATGGTCTTTTTAAAGATTTTTCGAGTATATTGCAATTTATAGTTCTTTTGAGAATTATCAGTCCTTTAAATTCATTTCTTAATATCCTAAGATAGGCTCAATTTCAGTTAAAATTGCGATTTTACGAAAAATAAAAACAAAATTAAATTCGAAAAAATAGAAATAATTAAGGTGTGTTATAAAAAATTGAAATAAAAAGTTCTTTTCTAAATGAGAAACGATACAAATCAATCGAGAAAAAAAAAAAAAGAAAAACGAAGCTTTTAGGAAATCACTGAATAGATTAGAATTGATATTATCAGTTATATGATAAATAAATTCATTAAATACGCAATGAATATTGAAATTTGCAGTCAAATTTATCAGTGACATTTACTGAAGGCTTTTTTTTTTTTTTTTCACTCACTATTATATAATTCAATTAAATTTATCACAAAAAGTTTCCATTTTCAATCAGTGAAACCTTTACTGTGTCAATGTAAAAATGATTGTTTTTCGATGGTAGTCAAATACAATTAGTTAATCATTTCCAAGTCAGTGGACATTTCTGACATGCAAATATTGCCAATAATTACTTTTACGTTAATAATCGAATAATTGAATGTTTGTATGTAAACAAAATCAACAAGCAATCAGCAAATAGTTTGACAACTTCATCAAAATGTAAAGGGATGAGTAAATATTCAGAAAAAAAAAAGTGAAAAATTAAGAAATGAATTGTATATTTCTATTGTTTTATGTTATTTTATCAATATGTTCACTTTAGGGATGATATTGTTTTTTTTTTTTTTTTTTTCTATTAAATTTAATATTTTGATTCTAATAGTGGATATAAATATGACTGGTATAAAATTTCATTGTCGTATTTCCCAAATTAACATTATGAATTAATTAATTTCTGAATTTGATGATTTCGATGCAACACCACCAATAGATATTTGATAAGTTAGACTATTCCTTGAAAGGATAGAACAGTCATCTAAGTGATAATATAACTTATTCATTCACGAATTCTTCACTAATTCACTAATAGCTTAAAATTTTTCCTAAATTTCCCACCGATTAATTAATTATATTAATTTATTGTATCTCATTTAATTTGCAAATAATTTTTTATCAAAATAATCAGTGGATTAAACAGTGATAGCATAAACGGTTTCGTTCAGATAGACTTTAAAATGGAAGTCATTTTCGAATATTTGAAATTTTTCAGAGAACAAAATTTGTATGTTAATTACTTAATTACTGTTGATATATTGCATATTATTCTTCGTGATGCATTCATTTATAACTAATTAATATAATTTGATCTATTATTTGAAGTATTATAAATTGAAATAGGCTGGATGGAAAGCATTGTTTGCTTAGTAATAGCCATAAAAACACCGACACATTGGTCTTAAACCAGTTGTCTTGCTTTGCTAAATGATATTTCGATTTAAGCTTAGAGTTAGACTTAGACTGTTCCTCTTTAGCATTCATTAAATTAATCGAGGAATTATTTACTTCGACACATAAATTAGCATTATTTAACAGATGCGCCAATACTTTTGCCAGAGCGGAAGGAGGACGAGAGGGGGTTGTATATGCTTGTGGGGATGTAGAAAAGTGTGTGTTTGTGTTTGTTTTTTACGTGTTTTGTGACGTAATCTACGTAAAACAAGGGACGTAAAACATATCTGAATTTTTTTTTTTTTTTTTGGCATACGAGTTGATTTATTTAGTTCTTCTTTTGGTTAACTTATCGGAATGTATCATGTTAATTTGATTCTTAGTGATAATCAGTTGAAATACTCCGTTTTTTTTTGTAGTTAAATGATTAGATTAATTAAAGATCCGATAAAAATTCAATCTATAAAAGATAAAATGCATTGAATTTGTGTTTTTTTGATTGTCCTTGGAGTATTACTCATTTATAGCGGCATTTCTTTGTAATTTTTGACACATCATTAATTACCGATCCATTAATTTGACCGGACATGACCTTATCCTGGCATAGGCTAACCTTATCGATGTGAACTAATCAGAAATTATATATATATATATATAATTAATCTTGAGAGATTAGGAAAACATTTTAATATTTCTTATTTCCTCCATTTTTTCATCATTTTGATTGAAATTTAGAAAAATTTCTCGTACAATTATCAGTTTACATTAATTTTGTCTTTTTTCTTGGATAAAATCATTTCCGACTTTTTGCAAAAAATCATCAAGAAAAAATGAAGTGAGGGATTAATTCAGATTGTTACAAAGGCAGGCCATTTATCATAATTTCTAGGTAACACAACGCTAGCAAATAATAAGTTGCCAAATCTTAGACCTAGTAAAAATGAAACTAAGAGATGTAAGGGACAGGAAAGAAATTAATAGAATGACTAGTTTGTTAGCAAAAATCAGTCCAGCAGTGTGAGAATGAAATGCTATGGGAAGAAACTGAAAACGATCGTAAGAAAAACTTGTGAAATAGTAAAAATTGCTTCATTTTATTGTTTTGAAAGAAAAAAAAGAAGTTATTTTTCTCTCTCTCTCTTTTTTTGATGAGAGTTATGAGCGACAAAAGAGCATCAAATATTGTTAATTGTACATTTATAGGCATATGAAAAAATGGAAATTATCTTTTTTTTTTTTTTTTTTTTTTTTTTTTTGGGGGGGGGGGGGGGGGGATCCTGTCNTAGAAGGCATTCTGACTAGTATTTAAGTCTGAAATAGTCCAATTTATTTTTGGTAATTTCGAAAATTTGACAGATATGAGAATTTACTTAATTGTGCTAAGCAGAGAAATTTCATTTGTTTCGAAAAATCTTATCAGCTTTATATCAGAGATGATAAAAATATGTTAGCTAAATACAACACGAATAAAGCACATATCTTTAATATTTTAGTTATGTTAGGGAGATAGTATTATTAATCCTGGAATCAAATTAACATAATTCGGTTTTTGAGGCAATACTATCCTGCAGATTCGGTAGTTTTTGGTTATTAAAGGAATAATACCATATCTCACAGATCCAATAGTATCTTTTAGTTATTATCAATATACTACTAATTTTGACTAATTCACTATCATTATTTTAGCCTGTTCTGCTGAATCGTATAAAGCAAATAGTGGCTTGGGTGATTGTGAGCCATGTCCACCAAATAGTAATACTCCAAATATCGGTAGTGTGGAATGTCAATGTGATGTCGGGTACTATCGGGCCGAAGATGAAGGACCGGAATTTTCCTGTACACGTGAGTTGTTATACAGTATGATTGTAAGAAATTAGATAAAGATGAGAATATTTCTTGTATCACAATTTTTTTTTTTTTTTTTTTTAGGATTTATTTATAAAAAGAAAAAAAAAATGCTAATTTTAAATCTGTTAATGAAATGCTTTTCAGTTTTTATTTTCATTCAAATACAAAAGTGATCGGTTTCTTTTTTCTTTTTTTTGTTTAAAAAGGCACTTCTTTGAAGAGAGAGAGAGGGAGAGAGAGAGAGAGAGAGAAAGAGAGAGAAAGAGATTTAAGAAAAGAATGAATAATTAAATCTCCAGAGCCACCATCAAAGCCATCGCATGTTACGGTAGTACGAGTTGATGAAACATCAGCAGTCATTGAATGGGATGAGCCAATGATGCTTGGTGGACGAAAGGTTAATGGAAAATGATTTCTAAAATTTATTTATTTTAAATATTCAAAGAATTCAAACAAATTAGATGAAGAAGAAATGTTTGGGAGAAAAAGAAAATTATTATTTTTTTTTTTTAATATAATTAATATATAAATTTCCATATATTAATTATTTTTAAAAAAATTTTATATGAATATTTCTCATTTACTTAGCACATGATTTATGCATACACTTTTAAATATACAAATGATCTCCAATAAAATGATATACAATATGCATTTTAGTTTTTCATTTTATTAAAATTATTTATTTTATTATTTTTTTTTTTTATTTCATTAATTTTGATATTTATTTTATTTTATTTATTTTTCAAATATTGATTGATTATTATTTTTCCATTATCATCAAAAATTGCTACTTCAATTTTACTCATTTGTATAATTTTACAATTTCAGGAATTATGGTATCGTTATCAGTGTTCGGAATGTCCATCATCAACGATAGCACATCCATCAAGCAATACATTCACAACACAGAGATTAGAATTAACCGCTTTAAAAGCTGGTTACACTTATACGGTGTTAATTTTTGCAGAAAATAAAGTTTCAAAAATGAATTCAGCTGTCAACCAATATGCTTTGGTTGAATTTACGACACGGTAATTTCTTTTTTTCTCTCTCTCTCTCTCTCAGTTTCATTTTCGGTATTGAAGATGAAGTTAAACTATTTGATGCTGTATGTCAAATTATATAAATCATAATAATTGATCGGAGTTAACAGAGTAAAATTAGTGCTATTTTGATAAGTAATTTTATCTACTATAAGCTAAAAGAGTGGTAGAAAGTGACAAAAATTGAAAATATGTAATTCTAGGGCTATGGTACCAACTGTAATTAGTGGCTTACGAATCGAAGGTGTTCAAGAAAATGGCGTAACTATTGCATGGAAACCAATGGGTACCATTGAAAAGGAGCTCTCCTATGAAGTTAGTTAAAATTTTTTTTTTTTTTTTTTATGAAAAATAGTTCGAAATTTGAATATTTAGTGCTTCATCTCTTTTTTTTTTTTTCATCTCTTTTTGTTCGTCAACTCATTTAATTGTTTAATTTTTCAGATTGAATCATTGCATAATGATTCGTCTACAGTCATTGAAACTGTACGCACCTATCATACCTTTGAGAGCTTGAAACCACAATTTATGTACTCATTTAGGGTATGTTCATATATTGCATTATATATTTGGAATTGAATTTTTTGAAATTCGCAGAAAAGTTTTATTAAGTTTTACTTTGCTTCATATGTTTGTTTAGCAGTGATAATATTGGCTTGTACGTGATGAAAATAAATAATATAAAATATTAAGTTTCATTTTATTAGTATGAAAAGGAAAAATCGTCAAGTCAAGCCATTCTTATTTAAATTTTAGTTTCCATTTAAAAAAAAAAAAGAAAAAAAAAAAAAAAGACCATTAATTATAAATACAGGTGCGTATAGTCAGTGAGTATGGCCATGGTGCTTGGAGTGAGCCGTTATGGTATCAGCCTGGCCGTGGCTTACCAATTGAGCCAATGAATGAAGATGGATATATGCATAATAATAGCATCGTGTAGGTTAACATCTATATTTTAATTTTATTTTGCATTCTTTTTTTTTTTTTTTTTTTCCCTCCCCAAATTTTCTAGTTTATTGAAATGATTTTGCAGTGATTTACATTGGTCATCTCCTGGGCCACCTTTATGGGTTTGGATTTTATTAATTAGTGCCTTTCTGATAATTCTTCTATTCACATTGCTTATTTGTTTACGACAAAATCAAACGCGAAAACGATTGAGCGATTGTGATGGTATTGATTCCTACAAAAATGGTATTTTTTCATTTTTATAATTTCAAAGTACAAAAAAAAAAAAAAAAAATCATTAAAAATTTGTCCGTAATATTAGAATCATATCTTCATTAAAATGTCAGTATTAAAAAAAAAAAAAAAAAAGATTGCTTATTTAATTAGTAATCCAATTATCTTATTTGCTAATTGTTTGTATATTTATTCTGCAGATAAGCACATTAAATCATCTGTGCTTACTTTTTTTTTTTCCTTTCAAATTAAATGTTGTGTCTTTTTACTAAGTTCCATTGCAAATAATTCTAATAATTAGAAATTTCTATGTTCTGCTTTGTTTTCAGTTCGGCGTTATTCTTATTCTTATGGTAGGCAATCTCACTGGGAGTGATTCTTCTTCTGTTCTAGTTTTTTTTCTTTTTTTTTTTTTTTTTTTCACATATTTATAAAAATGCTTTTGTGCGATTGTTGTCTTGGCTAGCTCACATTAATAATGGGATAATTGTGAATTTTCTTTTAGAATTAAATAGCTTAAAAGCCCGAAATTTTTGTTCTTAAGGTATTTCCAAAACAGTTAAAATTTCATTATGCATTATTGACGGATTTTTTTTTTTTTTTTTTTTTGAGGTTTAACTAGCAATGAATCTTATCTGCTAGGTAGATATTTATTTAATTACATAAGTGCAATATAAATAAAGTTGGTAGCATGTATAATCATTTCTTTACGCATGTTTTGCTATTTTGAAATTTTTCGTTTCAAAATGATTGTTGGTTGTTTATAATTTGAAAATATATTTGCGAAATTTTATTCTTTGCTCTATTTACAGGTACATTAACGCCAGATTTTGCTATATCAAATGCTCAAGGTCCAGTACAAAATTTGTTTCGTGGAAAATGTTAGCTCGTTTGTGATGATTATTCAATTAGATATTAGCAATAGGCCCTTAGTCTAATCGTTTTTATTGCAGTCATTTTGTAATTACAATCAGCAAGATTATATTTTTTGTTTCCTTTTTGGATTCTTCAGTGAGTGCACCGCTAATAAATTATGGTTCATCGCAGTCCACTAATTATGGTGAAGCTAGTCGTTTTAAGCCGTATGTCGATCCGGCAGCCTATGAAGATCCTAATCAGGCAAGTCACTTATGGTATAATTAATAATTTGATTTCAGAAATTCTTTCACGAAGCAATGATTCGAAGAATTTTTATTTTTTCAAAAAATTTAGTTGTTTTTTTTTTTCTTTTGTACATACTTTTAATTATTATTTTTCGAAATTCCGATCAAAATTTTTTTGATTTATGAAATTACAGTGAGACATTTCTTTTAGGCTTTATCAGAGTTTACAAATGATGTTGACCCAGCACTGATACGTATCACAGAAATTATTGGAAGTGGTGAATTTGGTGAAGTTTGTAAAGGTGTCTTGCAGCCATCGTTTAGAATAACGTCGTCTGATATCAGCCAGGTAGTAACTAGCAGTTTTGTTTTTTAAATTTTACTATCCAAATATAGAAAAAAAAAAAAAGGAAATGAAAGTTCTGCTATGTTTTACATGTCAGATATGATAAAATAAAAGAAAAAAGTGGAAAAATTACATTTTAAATTTTAACGAAAGAATTGATTAACATTCTTTCAAATATCTAGGGGAAATCTCAGTTATTTTACTCAGTTATGATTTTTTGTTCCATCTAATTTTTTGATTTGAAATTTCTGCAGGTTCAGACAGTTGCTATAAAAACACTGAAGCCAGGGAGCAGTGATAAGGCAAAGGGTGATTTCCTGATGGAAGCATCAATTATGGGACAGTTCGCTCATGAAAATGTTATACGGCTAATTGGTGTTGTAACGAAAAACGAACCTGTAATTTTTGTATCTTGAAGAATTTGATGTTTTCTTTCGAAATGAACTATGGAAATGTTAAAGGAAATGGAAATTCAGACATTTAGATATTTCAAAAATTTTATCACTTTTAATTTTTCATTAATGAATCGTTTTTAGATTATGATTGTAATTGAGTACATGGAAAATGGATCATTGGATCAATTTTTACGGAAGAATGATAATGGAGTTCTAGAATTAGTACAAATTATCGATATGTTACGAGGAATATCGGCCGGAATGAAATATCTCACCGAAAAAGGCTTCGTGCATAGGGTAATCTTATAGCATTTTTAGAATTTTAATTTAGAAAGAGCGTTTTTAGGGGAAAGGAAATTTGTAATATTGAAATTATTTTAAACACTCTATCTCTTTTTTTTTTTTTTTTTTTCAGGATTTAGCAGCCCGAAATGTGTTGGTAGACTCTAATTTGTTGTGTAAAATTGCTGATTTTGGATTAAGTCGAGGCTTGGAAGGTTCTGTTGAGCAGGAATATACAACAAATGGTGGCAAAATACCAGTACGTTGGACAGCTCCTGAAGCTATTACGCACCGGAAATTCACCGCCGCATCAGATGTTTGGAGCTTTGGCGTTGTCATGTGGGAGGTCAAAATAAAATTTTATTTTTTGAAATTCATTCATTGTTTTATTAGTGTTACAATTGAAGTATGCTAGCATCCTATGTAATATAGTTTAGATATGAAGATATTTATACTGTACCTTAGATTTAATTATGGTAATGTAATATCTTTACTGTTACGAAAACTTCTGATGATTCAGTTTTCGTTAATATCAGTTACCCTGTTTAGTTGGTTAGAAAAAAAAAGACTGAAAACTGAAAACTTCTGATGGTTCAGTTTTCGTCATATTTGATTACTGCATTTCTTTATAGGTTTGTTCATTTGGTGAACGACCATATTGGGATTGGACAAATCAGAAAGTTATCAGTGAAATAACATTAGGATATCGTTTACCTGCTCCAATGGATACACCTGGATCATTACATAATTTAATGTTGCAATGTTGGCATATTGATCGGCATAAAAGACCAACTTTTGCACAAATCCTTGAAATTCTCGAAGAATATGTTCGTCAGCCAGAGCTAGTTTATAGTGATGGTATTTTTATGGGAAATACTCCAACAGCAAAGTAAGTCTGACGGTACTGATAAGAGTGATTATCTTGCTGACAGTAATAATTGTGAAATTGATAGTTGATTAGATTTCATGGAAATATGATATTTTAAGAAATTTGAATAAAGATGTAAATGCAAAATATTGTTATCCTTCATTTGAAGTGATCTGAATCTACTTCAAAATGATATCATTTTTCGGATTTCCTTTTTGGAAAAATGCGAAAGTAATCGTCACGTAGTCTTTTTTCTCAAGAAATATAACTAAGTAAAAAGAAAATAAAAGAATTTGCGAATATCAAACAGTTTTAGTGTTGGTTTCTCAACGTTTGGTACGCTTCCACGTTCAATTGATGCAGGAACTTCAACATTGTCACAACTTTCGTTGAATGAATTCTTGAAACGGATTGGATTAGGTCATTGTTCAGCAAAACTTAATATGGCTGGTGTTAGTCGGGTTTCGGATTTGGTACGTCTTGGACATATTGATTTACTTAGCTACGGGTTAATCGCAGACGAAGTACAGATAATACGAAATGCTTTGAAAAGGTAATTTACAATTTTAATCCAATTGCTAAAATGATCTGTAGTTGAAATTCCAGATCTAAGTTGGACTGTGTTGAGAAATAAAATGAAGTTGAAATATAAAATTATAATGAAATAATCGAAACAGTAATTGATAATCCTAGAAATATACCAGAATGTAAAAATAGTGATTTGTGATATTTGGGTATTCAGTGGAAGAAAATTAATAGCTGTAGAGGAACTTCAGTTCAGCAGAAGTATTCAGTATTAAGTAAGGTTCATCCATCTAACATGAAGATTTCATTAAATTGAACTAAATTATACTTATTTTAGGCCAGCTCCGATTGCCACAATGCAGCATGCAAGAAATCGTTCAGATCACCAGCGTATGCCAACATATCATTTCACTTCACAACCTCGTCCATCAGTTCTCACTTCTCCGCGTTTATCAACAATGCCAAGAACGTTATCATCTATGCCAACTTCCAATAATGATAGCTTCTTTGTTTAATAGGAATTATTACGCCACTTGTAATTGCTTTAACTTTTATTATTATCAGCAGTAGCATAATGAGCTCTTTTATAAATTAGGACAAATAATAGAAATAGCTAAAATTCGTTTTCACAAAGTTGCTTATTTGAGAAAACTGATAGAATGGTTGAATAAGTGATTAATCCGGTACGGTTTTGTCCATTTATCCCTCTTGTGCTGTTTGTTATTTTGATATAGTTTTACCCGTCTCTTTCAAAGTCAGGCAGGTACCGAGGACGAATTGCTGAGTTATTCCGGTTGAACCATAATTTGCTTTTTTGTAATTATTTCAGACTGGGAATTTAATTGGGAAGTAAAATTGAAGAAAATTAAATTAACTTTTCTTCCATGAAAATAAAATTAAATGTATGAAGGATATATACGATCATTTTTGCTATTAAATATTATCTACCCAAAAAGTTTGCTGTAGAAGGACTCAAAAATTGAATTAACTATCCTTTTACATTTTGCATTAAAAAATTGACCTTTTTTTTTTTTCGAAATTCATGTCAATTATATTCATCTTTAAATGAGATCCTATCTCCTGATTTACTTGAAATTTCAAAAAAAAAAAAAAAAATTTGAATTATTTAACGAAAATACGAAAAATGACGAGAATTTTTCTTTTCTTTTTATAGAACATTCTCTTCACATTTGTGTCCTACTTAATCTTCCCTCTTAGTCATAATTTTTACTGAGCATATGTGCACTTTTCAATTTGCATAATAACTCAATTCTGATTCAATCATTTATTTATTTTTCTGTATTTTTTTATATTTTTTATGCAGTTGTTCATCCTGAAATGCACTTTCCATTTGAAAACATACATTTTGTGGTATGTCCAGTTCATTGTGATACGTGCAATTGGTGATTGTGCAGTTCACCATGATACTTGCAATTCATGGTCGTGTAGTTTTCATCGTTCAGTTCGTCATGCATGATACGTGCAGTTCACCACGATACTTGCAATTCATGGTCGTGTAGTTTTCATCGTTCAGTTCGTCATGCATGATACGTGCAGTTCACCACGATACTTGCAATTCATGGTCGTGTAGTTTTCATCGTTCAGTTCGTCATGCATGATACGTGCAGTTCACCACGATACTTGCAATTCATGGTCGTGTAGTTTTCATCGTTCAGTTCGTCATGCATGATACGTGCAGTTCACCACGATACTTGCAATTCATGGTCGTGTAGTTTTCATCGTTCAGTTCGTCATGCATGATACGTGCAGTTCACCACGATACTTGCAATTCATGGTCGTGTAGTTTTCATCGTTCAGTTCGTCATGCATGATACGTGCAGTTCACCACGATACTTGCAATTCATGGTCGTGTAGTTTTCATCGTTCAGTTCGTCATGCATGATACGTGCAGTTCACCACGATACTTGCAATTCATGGTCGTGTAGTTTTCATCGTTCAGTTCGTCATGCATGATACGTGCAGTTCACCACGATACTTGCAATTCATGGTCGTGTAGTTTTCATCGTTCAGTTCGTCATGCATGATACGTGCAGTTCATTGTGATACGTGCAATTCAGCATGATACTTGCAGTTCATTCTTGATCATTTTTACTCGAGATTATGTGTAAATTTTAATCCATTTTAGGTGCCTTTATTGTTGAAGGGAAGAAGAAACAAATATGTGCATTTGGATCTGTTTAGCAGAATTCTTCCTCTTACATCTTGTACATTCCTACCTATCAGCTTTATATAAAATTTCATCGTAAATTTTTTCAGAATTTTAAATCTTATCATGAGCTGGGAAAGATAACAATCTTATCTTGCTTATATTGTACTGAAAAAAAAAAAAAAAAGGAAAAAAGAAGAAATAGATAAAATAGATCTAATCAAATTACAAGATCTATTTTCGTTCTTTTGTTGATATAATTCATGATTTTATTTGACACGGCAATAAGCTGGTATTACAAAAATGTATATGAGGCTAATTGGTTAGTTGTAGTTTAGCTTTTTGTGAATGCTTTAATAAATTCGCTTTGGGAAGTGAAATTTTTTAATGAAAATTATGAAAAAATGAAATAATCTTCTGTTAGAGAATTGATTTATCATGTGCCAGTAATTCTCTGCCACATTTAAATGTAATAGCATAAAGTTTCGCGAGTCCAATATTTTATGTGTGATAATAATACTTGGATTTATTGAGTGTAAATTATTTAGTATTCAAATTAAGTAATTTGGTAATATATGCACGAAGAATAATGTAAGGAAAGTGAGGGAGGTATTGGTACATTTGACTGTTTCTGTTGAGTGATGTAACTAACCTTTTCATAGAACTATGATTTAATGTTTGGCTTTTTATCTACTAATTCTCAAGATTACATTTTTTCCGATTTGAATGGATCAGATATTTTACAACTTTAAAATTTTATCGATTTCTTATCATTTAAAATAAAAGGAAGGCTGCTTTCCTCAGAAATATTGTTAGCTTATGCTATTTTGAAATATTCCTATTTTATAGGGTTTATTTTCGATACTCCTAATATAATTGTATTCATATGTAATTTGCGGCTTTTTAACTTGTTATTTTTATGCTCTATAATACGAAAATGAAACGTATTTTTATGCTGCCTATATGACAAAAAAGTTTCTCAGTCAGCAAACATTGACGAAATATAAAATATCGCTCAAATAAACTTATATCTTATTTCGTGTTGTTTCGCACTGCTTGGTTTAATGTTTAATAACTTTCTTGTATTTGGGATATTTATGCAGGATGATATTGGTATCACTGCTGAAAAAAAAATATGGAATATAATAGAAAAATTTGTCAAGCACTCCACCCTCGTTTAATTTATCTCCTTAGCTGTTCCATTAAAAAAAACTGAGAAACAAATAAATCATTACTATGATTTCATGGAACTTCTTGTGAAATTTATTGAGGTTTAGGAACATCCAATCAGTATTTCCAGTCTTTGTGCATTAAATTCCACTTCTTTTTCTTTCCAAACTTTTGTCGAAGCAAAATTATGCAAGCATGGAATATAAGATTTTGCTAAGCCTTGAATCAGGCTCTTCCAAGGCATTCTTATATAGTGCGGCAATTCCACCACCATCTTTACGCAGAATTTTTCCAACTCCAGCTATTAATTTGTTAATGTTTTCCTCCTTTGCAATATTATTATTACGTGGATTACTTGTCTTCTGCTTTGCTTCATTGCTTTTTAAATGAATATCTTCTAGAAAAAACTTTGTCGAATTGATTGACGTTACTTTAATTAATCATTTTGATAATCTAAGCATTTCAAATAGGAGACTCCTAATATTTTTGTGATTTTTTCCGTATTTTGTAACAGTCATGAAAAAAAGAGCTAGACTGCAAATTATCATTTTAAAATGAATTGACCTTGGTTTACATTTGTGTAATATGTTGCATCCATAAATTTTTGCGTTTTCGTAGCCTGAAATTATGGAAGCAATAAAAACAAAGTGTTATTAAATTGTTACTGAATGCAACCTTTGGGCTAGTCTTCTAGCATACAAAATGAAACATCGAGTAAAAAATAATTAAGAAAAACAGTGCTACTAAAAACATACTGAAATTTAAAAATTCACTGAAACAATAGGATACAAGATTGCTGAACTAATAATATTCATCCATTCACGGAAGTGAATGGCACATTTACTCTACGAAAAGCCTGTGATTCTTAGCAATGAAGGGAAGAGCAGAATTTTTAATGCTTCAGGATTTTAGCAAAAACACTTGGTCCGAGATATTTTTTCTTTTTTTTTTTTTGATATCTCAATTACCAAACAGAATCGGAGATTTTTCAGATGGCTTTTTTCTTTTGTAATTAACTTACCACAGAAGCAACAGATGAATTAGGTAATAATTCTAGGACACGTTTTCGTTGATAATTTGACGAAGTGTTACAGGCTGATCCAACAGAAATTTCTGAAGTGTGAAAAAAAAAAAAAAGATTAATTCTGTTAGTTCTCGCATCCCAGCCCTCTATCACTTCAAGGTTAAAGTTTAGGAAGGACGAAAAATTCATACCATCATTATTAATATTTGCCGATTTTGATGTTGATCGTAGTGTTACAACCGGTGCCTGAAACTCGAAAGAAATATTTTTTCCTAACAGTTACTTCTTTCAAATTATATTTGATATTATTTACAAAAACACTAGATAAAAAAATTAGCGCTCAGCGACTTTTTTTTTTTTTTTTTTAAATCTCAATTATCAAAGAAAATTCTAATAACATTTTTTAAACGTATTCAGTTCCTTTAGCAGTTCATTTATTTTTTACCTTAATATTGTCAATTTCATTGATTTCTAAATCCTGATCGGTGGACGACTCACCACTTGTTTCAATTTTTGTTCCAAGCTGTAAAATAGTAATTACTATGAGGAGTAATTTCCGGTTGGAGTCTTTTTTTTGAAAGAATCAAAAATGACGATAAAACGACATTTTTTATATGGATGATAATGATGAGATGGTTACCATACCACGCTAACAAGTGGAGCAGTTAAAGAAGAAAGTCGTTGCTGAAGATGTTCAAAGCGTAATTTGTTCTGTTCTTTTGGTGATAATCTAGATGCTGCAACTTCAATCGAATGCTCTGATTCTGTTTCATCCTAAAATAGATTAGCTAGTTCGGTAGACAAGTCTATTTCCAGTATTACCCACAGGTGAAGCAAAAATAATATCATTATCAGTTATTACATTGTCACTCGCTTTGCCGGAAGCATGACTTATCTTTATAAAATGAAACTCAACTCATCAAAATGCCACCCTTTACCATAGATTATATATTTACATGTATAAAATTTGTTTAAAAATAATACCTATGTGATATTATTTTTAAACAAACTTTCTATTGCTAGTAATTGAAAATCTCCAATGAAGTAATTGTCTACGCTACACATATGGCTGCATCTTTCAGTAGGAATATGTAGTTAAATCAGTAAAATTTTTCTGATATGCTTTTAAATTATCAAAAGAATTATTTTGAGAATTTCGTAATATTTAAACCTTCTGATTAGCGGAGTCACATTTTGCCGTCACTAAATTGATTGTTGTAGTGCTTAGTTCTGATGGTTCTAAAAATCAGCTGATCAAACAAAACTGTTGGCAGGAATTAAATGCCAAATGAATCAAACTAAAAAAAAAAAGTGCTAGAAAGAAAAAAAAAAAAAAAAAACCACACCTTTGCAGTTGTTTTAAAAAAGTTCTCATGGCAATCTGCGATATATTTTTTTAATCATCATAAAAATTTTCTACCAAAATCAGCTAGCTTTCATTTGATGTAAATAAATGATTATTGTCATGCTAGTTTAACTACCGGCTGCTGTTTATCAGTTATCACCAGAAATTTTGCTTACTTTCATAATGAATAGACACATCCATCGTTGCATCAGATGAGCTTTTCTTCACATCATATTCAATGTAATTTGTTGTTAACTTCTGAGTGTTATTAGCTTCTGAATGACTTTTCATTGGCCTACAAAAGTTGTTTAATCTACTAAAAAAAAAAAAAAAAAAAAAAAAAAACGATATAAATAAGAAAGTTAAATTTATTAAATGACTGAAAATCATGTGTTAAAAAGTTTTCGCACAGTTAAAACTTTAAATTCGTTAAGTTTTTGCTTTAAAAGTTATACAATATAGGTTTAGGCCAAGGTCCAAAAACGGGTCGACCATCGAGTGTATACGGTGTATCGTAGAAACTTTCGTTAGATGCAATCGATGTATAATCAGTAGCAATGTTTGATGTATCGGTAACAACAGAGTATGGTTCCAATTTAATGTTAGTAGTATGATTGATACGTTTTGGTGAGTTTACCTAAATTGGAATTTTAATTTGAAAAGTCAAGTTTTAGAAAATCATTTATGCGTTAAACTTTCTACCAAGAGCTTCCATTCCTAGAGAAGAAATGTCACCGGTGGTATTGGACATAGTTTTATTTAGATCGAGTGAATAAATCATTCGACAATTTTAAGTATTAGGAAGAAATAAAATCGAAATTTAGTATCACTTTCTCATCCAAAAAAAAAAAATTCATATTTCCTACAAAATTTTAAAAATGATTGAACGTACCACCATTTCCGGTGAATCAACCACTGGAAATGGAGTCCTCAATATAAGTGAATGCAAAGCAAAAGTTATGATTTAAAATTTAAAAAGTGATAGTTAATAAGAGCAAATATTATTTACTTTTTGCATATAATCTAAATAAGCCAATAGTGTTTGAAATTATTCTTGAATAAAAGTGTCGAGAAAAAATTAAAAGGGAGCAATTTTTAACTGATACCGAATTGCGGCAAATTTCATTCTGTACTCAATAGTAGAGTATGTATCATTCTGCTTTGAAAAGACTCACATTTTTATTGATGCACTAAGAATACTTCTGAATTGAGAAGTAAGATGTTTTACAGTTTGCAATTTTCATTTCGATGAATTACGGTAGAGGATATAGAATTAGAAGATCAGAAGACTTTAAAAAAAAATAGGTCAGAAAAGGTAAGGTCAAAAGGTGAGAACAGTTGAGACATCATTAAGTCAGCAGGCAATTTATGAGAAAGTCTTGAAAGACAGGACGAAAATAAAACGAAGACAAACATTTTGCAATATTCTTTAACCTTTTGAACTTTCAGTAAATCAGATAATTCGAATCGAAATTCTCCTACCCCTGCAACTTCTTGCTCTCTCTTGACTTTTCACTCCTATCTCTTTCATGGTATTTTGCGGTCCGGCCAATATTTTACGTGCATGTGGAAAGCTCTCTCACTCTCTGTTTCCATCCATCCTTATCATTCTATTTTGTCTTTCCTGTCAATCTCTAACTTCTCATTATCCTCTCTTCCATTTCCTCAATATTTCCAATCGTTGTAATTCTGCTTGTAGTTTAATAGCTTTTTTCTTAAATTTTGTACAATTTCAGTTGCAATTTTTATCCCTTAGGAAACGATTTCTTTATGAAGCAGCGCGGAATTTTTTCCCTACAGTGATAGCGTTTATGATGATAATGCTTTGATGACGATTACTGTGATAATCACATTCTGATAATCATGACAACCAACTGCTATTCTTAGCTGTAATTTGTAAATTTTAAAAAGAATTTGAAATTAATTCCCAAAACTTTTAAATTAATTCAGTAATTCAGATATCGGTTCCTGTTCCATCTATTCATTCCCTTAATCCTCTCTTTTTAATATACCTCCACTAAATTGCATTTGTTTCTGAGTTTATCAAAAATATATATTTGTATAAATGGATGAAGGCATGATGTAATCAGCTTATCAGTGCTTGTCATCTTTTCCTCGCTCATAGAATGAAATGATTTGATATCTTTTATAATTTACTTTTTGTATTTACGCTTTTCTTTTGCTTGTATTTTCATTACTTTCCAACCATCAAGTAACAATTAAAAGATACTTGTTATTTTACTGTTTCAGGTGTGTAAAATGGGTCGGCAAGTGATGTATTACAATAGTGCAGGATTTACATTACTAAAACACTATCAGTCGTCTGCATTACTTGTCTGTTGTCACTGATAATCATCCCCCATTCAGTTCAATGCATCTTTACAACTTGCTTCGAGTGATTGCATCGATTGTTATACTTTGTGGTACGATCACAGCAATGTACCATCAACATCAGGATGTCGTACGTGAAAATTATATTACACTTGCTGCACACTTTACGGCCGATCATTTGTACAAAACGCATCGATTGCAGGTCAATGAGTTACTTGGTGTACCTGCTATACAGGTAATGCTTGGGCATCCTATTTGTTAAACAAGTTGAATTTCGAATTTGATCTTTAAGAAAGAAAAAAGGAAACTCAAAATATTTGAAAGTTTTCTAGTGTCAATTAGACTTAAAATTATCAGTTAAATTGTAGAGCCAAGTCATTGCGGCGTTCAACTGTAAATATCGGTGGGGTAATTTTGAGTCACATTTCAATTAATTGCTGACTAATTTTTAGTCCATTATCGATCGTTTGGATTTCAAACGGACAACACTTAATTCTTCGTTGGTGCGTGATATAATGAATCGTCTTGACGCGCAATTTGGAAAGTATTTCAATTTATTAGCTGAAACAAAGAAATACATTTCAAGCAGTTCGCAGCCGGATTGGATCACTTTTCGTGACTATCGGTCGATGGCAGAATGCGCACGGATTGCACCAGGATATTTGAGGTCTGTTTCTTATGTGGTACAGAATTTTGTTTTTTTTTTTAACGGTGTTGAATTGATTGAATTTGACTAATTTCGATCACCTTTGTTTCATTACTAGCACTCCTGTCGCTCAACATTTGATTAAAAATGCCTGATTTTACTTATAGTATTCTAAAACGTGCAATACTTTCAGCTCATTTTTGCCTCTATTGGTGTCACTAACGTATAAAAGTGATTAGTTTCTTTATTATGTAAAATTGCTAATAATATTGTTTTAAGCTATGAAGAACAGTTTGGTACACGGGTAAACATGACTAGTGCATGCTTGATATCAGCTAAACAATCATCAAGGTTTCTGTATTACGCCGAGAAAAACCTCACATCAAGTAACGTTTTTAACGTGGATGAGTAGAAATTTAATTTTAGTTTACTTCAAGAAAAAAAAATCTAGGAAATCGAGGATAACTCGCTTTTTCTGAAGTTTCATGACTTAATAGATTTAACGGCTCTGAGCCTAATCAACGATTTCGTCAACTTGAAATTTAAAAATGAGTGATTATTTGGAAATGTGTCATAAATTATTTTACACTTAGTTTTGCATGCGAATGCACTTGACAGTGCTATTCGATGGCAGTATATTATTGGAACTAGTGGACCACATGTCGAATACCCTGCACATGCCTTTCCAATCCATAAGCGGCGACACTGGGGTCCATTTATTGCTGCCGCTTTACCTCAGAAACGACGTGTTCTAATTCTTATTGATGCAGGTTCATCTATTTAAAAAATAATAATAATGATCCGGTATATTAGAGCGAGTAAAATGGGGGATGGTGGGGAGAATTATAGCTTGTTAATAAATGGATTTAACGAGAAATACTGAGACGGTTGTGGGATATTATTCTTCAAGCATCTAAACAAAAGAAGGATTTAAAGCTTCTTTTAGGTCAACTCATCTAAAAGATTGTTTTAGTATTATTCATGCTTCGCTCAAACTGATGTGATTGAAGTTTCTGGTATTTGTCATTGGTGGTAAAATAACTGCAGCATTTAAGTAAATCATCTGTAACAAAAGTAAAAGAAATAACAAAAATATCTGTTCAAAGAAAACAAGTGCGGTATTGTCGCGGTGTGTGAAAAGGGAGCAGATTTTTAGTTTAAATTAATATTTAGGAAACTGCTAATTTCAGTGGAACTATGTATTAAATAAAATTGAAGTTCGTATAATCGAAGTCGAACGTTATTTATTTTAATCTTCTAAACATTTCAGGAACTTTACTTTCTGATACCCAGCTGCTTAAAGCGAAAAGTGTTGCGAAGATCCTCCTTGACGGTGCTGTTCCTGGGGACAGGTATGTTTTAAAGCTTTCAATTAATTCTTAAGGTAGACTAGGAATTTTTGCTCATTTTTATTTGCGACGAACTAATTAGTGGTACCTGCTAATAGCTTTTAACAAGAAACTATTCATATGTTGTATCGGAACAGTTAAAGCAGTGTGTATTTTGGCTGTGATGGATTTCATCATCAAAATAATGTAATCTTGATCTTCTTCAACAGATACATTTCCTACATCCTTGATTTGGTTGCTTTTTAATTGAAAATTTTGTTGCTTTTCAAGTATTCAAGCATTTTGAAAGGAGCACTAATAGCTCTTGTTTTTAATGAGATTTAGAATTTGAGACATACAGGTACATGGTGATGGTATCAAATGGAACAGATAATTTCAAAGCTTGCAAAAACCAAAATTTTCTTGGTGTAACGAATGAACAGATTGCCGTAATGGCCACTTTTATTGATGGATTTGAACAAGGTGACCAAAAAGCATATTCACATACTAGTGCTATTCAAATGGCTTGCAGATTGTTTGTCGAGGTATGTGAAGATTTAGGAAAAATACGCTGGAAAATTCTAAAAAAAATTTTTTCAAAATGGTTATCTTTCTTTTTAAATGCAATGAAACGTAAGTAGTGATTTGTGGTTGGGTTAGCGTAGTTTGTTTTTTTCCCCCTCCAGTAAATAGTTTGTATAACACCATGCATTCTGAATCATAGTTTTAGGACTTTGTCACTCTAGTTTTTATCTAAAACATAAAGGTTAATGAGATATTCTGATCTGATATCAAATTTTGATGTTTCATTAAATTCTTGTAAGGTCATTGAGACGCCATAAGTATATTATGGATCTCCATACCTGAGACATATTTTCTATTTTTTTTTTCTTCAGTCTGATTACTTTTCTGCATAAGCATCAACAAATATAATTAATTTTTTATTAATTTTAAAAACGATGTCCAACTACACTTCTTTCATTCAATCTGAAAAATTTTTTTTTTGCCTTTACTCTACAACTTTTATTCTTCATTAGTTTTTCGTGAAAGTATTTCAAAAAAAAAATCTGGTTTGATTTCCTATTCAACTCTATCCTAAAAAGGATTTGGCTGCTAGGAGCTTCCTAGACCTTTAATATAAATATGGTATGATTCTGAAATTTATTTCTGCAGGAAGAAGAATTTAGCCGAGATGAGGGTAGAAATGAATTTTACCACAATATTTTGTTTTATATCAGTCGAGGTGTGATGTCGGAATTGGGTGAAGCAGCTTCGGTTTTGAACGCTGTGGCGGAAATTGTTTTAAAAGCAAATGTTCGTGTGAAAATTAATACTCTGGCACTGAGCGATGGTTTGTTCCTTTTTGACAGTTTCAGTACTGTTAAGTCAAATATCAAATTAAGTCAAATCTACTCTTCTAATCGTTGAATAAGCTGAGGTTATTTTTGCTATATTAAAGTGGATAAGATTTATATTGCGTAATTCAGTGGATAAGATTTTATATTGCCTCTATGCGATATATTCTTATTTAATTATCGTCCGCTGCTTTTGTTTGCTTGTCGGAAGTGTTTTTCTTTTTTACGGCAGGTCAGAAGTGCAATTTTTTAAAATCTTTTCAAGAATTATGTAATAACTAGCAATAAAATTCATCACTTTATTGCTAGTTATCACATAATTCTTGAAAAGATTAAACAAAAAAATTCTCTGGAAAGATTAAAAAAAAAAGTAAGGATAGCTGAAGCTCATCCTATCCGATTGGTTTTCCTTTAATAGTAAAAAAAAATTGTTAAAGGAAAAAGTTTACTTGTAAAGATTTCTTTCAGAGTTATTCTGAGAATTCTAATTCTAGGTGAAGAAACGCCACTTTTTTGGTCATATGAATTTTTAAAAAGTATCGCGGAAATGAATTTTACAAAATACCAGCAGTCGCTTGGTGAAAACTTGAAAGGAGCCTTGAACAAAACGACGATACCAGGAAAAGTGTGTACTTTTTTCAGTTGAAGGAAATTGTGTCATTTGGAAATTGGATTTTGGAAATTGCGTCACTGTATAGATTATTATTTATCATTTTCTTTTGCTCAGCCGGTAACTGATAACTGATCAATTGTCAATTATAGGTAGTTTCGATTGGAACAAATGAGCATGCAACTCTTACATTGCTTCGAATGTTTGAGCTTCTTTCCATTGGTAATAATGAGAAATTGCCGAGTGACTCATCGAGCGGACAGTTATTCTGGTCATATCCTTTCAATGAATACCAAGCAACACTAGTTTCTCTCTCCACCAGCTTTCAAAAGGATAACAAATTGGTACGTCTGTATTTAGATATTTCAAATTTAAATTTATACTTTTACGATCCCAATCTAGTTTCTCACTGGTCAAAGAAGATTGAAAAGTTTCCAGGCAGCTGTAATTGGTATGGATTTGAACTTGGATATAATTGCTGATGTTATTAAGTACAATGATTTAGTAGTGATGACACCGACGAAGACTAGATTACGAATTTTCCTTTGTGATCTACAAGGGTAAGCTTATCTCTATTTGTAAGTTTTATTTCAGGATTATCAGGAATGATTAGTTTATAAGCGTTTTCCAGTTTTCACTTTTTTTTCGAAACTTATCTCACTACAGCATAAGTAACACCAACTCTATTATTTGTGAGATAAATCTGCCTCATAATGGCCATAATATCTTACGACAGTTTTTATTCGTTGTATATCTTGGCTTTCTCTTTGGTTTGTAAGTTCTTCTTGAAATTAACATTTTTAAAAAATTCCAAAAGAAGTCATTGACTTAAGCTGCTGCTAACTAAAATTTTTTAGCCGAGTCGTCATCGCTTCTCATATGCGTAAAACATCACTGTGGCCTTTGCATATTGGTACGCTGGAAGCTTGGTCGGAAAAAGATCTGTGGCTTAGTGAGCATTTCTCAACCGAAGAAATTAGCGAAGGTTCATTTGAAATTGTAAAAGAGCAAGCAATGGAAAAAATGAAATTAAAATACACTTGGATGCGAGTACGTTTTTATTTATGTTACCAAAACTATTTGCTAAAAAAATTTCTTTTTCCTTCTGTTTCATTGAATTTTAATCGACAGTTTTACTTAGTGCAGTGGTCATTAATCAGAATTTTTAAATCTTAATTAGGACTTCAAGTAAAAAATATTTAAGGTGATTAGAAATAACTTCTCTTATTCTTGAGATGCAGAGTTTTAACAAGGCAGTAAAAAGAAAGCTACCCGTTAATGTATTTTTTATCATTTATTAGTAAAGAGAATAAAAGTAAAAACTAGCAAACATATCTAAGAAAATAGCGATAAGAAATATGAGAATACTTGGCTTGATGTATGAAGCTTTTTATGAAATTTTAATCACTTTCTTACACTATACTTTTTCCTGCAATATATGCTTATTTTCGTCAGTCATCCCTGACATGAAGTGGTGGGGTAAAGTTGCTTTCATGAATCACTTATTTTGAAATTTATAAATCTAATATTTTATTTCTCTTCTACGAGACTATATTTCAGCTACGGAATGCTCCATTTGTTGTTGTTATGGCTGTGAAAGTTAGCGAGATGGAAGCTAAAATTTCAATGCTTTTAAAGAACACAAGACAAGAATACGTTCTCGATAATCTTGTGTATCATCGCCTTGATATTCAGGTTATTTTGTAGAATTTTTAACCGTTTTTTTTTCTAATCATTGCAATTTTTTCCAGTGCTATGGGTAGTTTATTTCAGAGAGATTCTTCGCTTTCCTATTGCTCACATTTTGGCTATCTTTCCACAATGAAATTAGGTGGTGTTTATCTAAGCCCAAGCTGTTTCACTGTTTCCTCTTTGCAGCGGCCACCATCTCCACAGTGGATCGCCAATTATTGGGTCTATTTAGGTATTTTCATAAATTTTTGTATTTCCAACAGTTTATTAAACTGAAAAGTCAGAAAATTAACTTGTTGCATGTTATAACTATAAGGAAAAATGTACGAGAAGTTTTTCGCAACATATACGGAATTCAGTGAGTAAGCGAAGTAGCAACCGGGAGAAAAGGAATGATACGCCATAAAGTTGTTAAGAGATCTTCTAATGACGATGTTCTGACAATTATTTCTTGAGGTGATCCGTTTGGTTTAATTCGCAATACGGGTATTCGTTTGAGCGTTCGTGAACATGTTGGTGCGCTTTCTGGTATTATACCATACTGGCGTGATAAAGCATCTGGTGATTCACATGAATTTGTGTTGCGACGTTATATAGCCACTTCACGAGGTGTTATGATCACTTATCCTGCAACTGTTATTCGAGACAATTATGAACCTGACTTGCAATTATGGTTGGTTTTTTCATATTTTAATCTATGGTATCTCGCGATCAAATTTCATCCTACTTAAGAAACTGTAAAGGGTCGCATTTCTGGTATTTCAATCTTTTAAATGGTTTACATTTCTTCTTAGTGAGAAAAGATGGATAATAGAAAGGCAGAAACATTTATAAACTGAGATTTGCAGTCTTCATTTCCAGAATCCTTCTCAATTTAATTTTCATGCTTCAATTTTGCTTCCAGTGGAATTCTTTAAAGAATCATTGGTCACTTTCTATTTCATCTTTGTTTAGGTATGTGCGCGCTAATGAATTTCCTGGAAGAATCGTTGTGACTGGACCATTCTTAGAGGATAATGTAGGACAAGTTGTAACGATTTCGACAGCTGTTTTTGAAGGTAGATTCGCCATTGAATTCTAAATTTTCTATTTTTTTTTTCCTTTTGAAATGATTATGTTCAGAATTTTTTTTTTTTTGCACTTTTTAAAAGTCAAACCAAAAATCTAACGATGTTTCAGGTCAAGCCGGAAGTATGCATAATTCTAAAGATCAAGTTTTTGCTGTCGTTGCTATGGATGTTACCGTGGGCTTTTTTTCGAAGTTGTTGCGAAATGCAATCAGCATTTGCAGAGAGGTTTATTTTTTATTCTTTTTCATATTGGTTTATTTTATTCTCCTTTAAAGAGATGTATAATTGGACTAAAGCTCTTTCTTATGTATTTTTGAGTTGCATTACGCTGCAAGTAGAGCGCCATCTATTTAACAAAGTATAAATTTTTGATGATTTCTAGTCCCGGCGTTGCGTTCTATTTGATGACTTGGGTAATGTTATTTCACGCGGAATAGAAACGAGTATTTCAAGTAAGAAAACTCGATCTTATGGCCGAAGCGTTTCCTGGAATGCTGTTGAACGTTTCCATATAAGTTATCTAGAGCCTCAGCTTGCAACATACTTGATCACGAAGACAAAATTTGTTAAAAAGAAACAGTGTATGCAGTGGGCTACTCGCTCAGTCGAACGTTTCTTCCGATTCAATATTTCTTATTCAGACGCTTTGACCGTAAATCTTCTCTTGAACTTCTTTTTCATATATCTAGTTCTATGCTGGAATGCACAGAATAATTTGTTCTATTCTGGATTGAATTTCTAAACTAGTAAATCACTTTTTTTTGAATTAAAATAATCGCAGTAGTTTTTTTCCTCAGATCACATCTTCAGATTCCATGTGACGATGTCAGCTCTACTTCCGGTGTGAAATTGGGAAGTATCCGTGCAGAAGTGATTCCGGTACCACAAACAAATTTGTTTCTTGCTCTTATAAATGAAACTTGTGATCCACAGCATCCTATCCAGGTACTGTTAGTATTTATTCTTTTTGAAGGTCCTTTGTCCATAAATGAAATTTTTATCTTTAATTAATGAGTTGGGAATGGAGGGAATTTTTCTTTACTGTAATTTCAGTTCAGTTTCTATTTTCTTAGTTGTATTTAAAAATTGGCACGAAAATGAAACTCTTTTTTGTCTATATTTGGCATTATTTTTCGTATTATGGTACTTCACTATTTCCCAGTTCAGTATGATATTTCAGGCGTTTTGTCCATGTTCAATTAGTGATCGTCGATGTCTTCTATGCACACGTTTCGATGATGCGGAATGTGAATGTCCATGTCAGTGTCCATTAAACTGTAATACATATTGCATAGTCAGCTCATTAAACACTTCACTTTATCGGGTAAGTTAGTAGATATATAATATATTCTGTGTTGCATTCATTAAGGTGTTTTATCTTACAAATATCATACTTTATAAATTTTGATTTTGAAAGAGGATTTTAGAGGACATATAACTTCTAGCTTTTGATTTATGTTTTAATGGGAGTAAAAGGTAGGTTCTTGCTGCTGTTTAGATTACCAACAATTTCGAAAGTTTGAGGGAATTTTTTCTGTATTTTCAGAAGGCGCCTTTTGTACCAAATATGGAATGTTCAGATTTAGAAGAATGTCCGGTACTGGCAACAGTTGTTCCATTTGCTGCTAGACCACTCCAGAAAACAGTATTACAAGAGTGTATCAGTATCAAGTATTCCTTTTTTAATTTTAGTTTGCAATCTGAAAGATTAAAATTTATCCTAAACAACTTTTATTTTGAAATTTTACCGCTTATGCTTCTTTTTATGACCAATATTTTCATAGCTTTTGTGACTATTGTGCTTGATTACCCCATCACTGAATTAAAAACTTGGGAATTTGTGGGAAGTATTCTTGATATGGGTCTTCTAATTATATTTTAAACTCGGAAATAAAATAAGGTTCAGTTTAATTGTAGTTTTGAAATAATTATAGATGTGAGAATTACAAAACGCTAGATGATTGTTTGGGTATATTGGGATGTCAGTGGTGTACTTTTGATAGCGACGGGCAGACACTTCTGTTGAATCCATCTTGTGTTTCTACTGATCAATGTTTCGGTGGTACGAAAGGAAGACGTATTCGAGGTTTCTTTTCTGTTTTTATCGCTAATTCACAGCGACTGTCGAGCATTGTTTTTTTTTTTCTTTTTTTTTTTTAAATGAACTGGCTAAATTTCAAATATTAAAAATTTTACTTTTCACACTTATTGCTTAGGTTTCTTGGAAAGTGAGTCACAACTAGCTCCACAGTGGTCGGTTGGTGCACCTGTTGGTCCAGTTGCGGCTGGAATAATGAGTGTTTTCTTGATCATGGTATCAGTTCTACTTTTTTAACTTATTTGTTTACCTTTTACAAATGACTGTAAGCTATGTGGTGTGTACTACTTTACATATTTTACACTCTATTTTTCATAATGGCAAGACATATAAACGAAACTGGAGTTTTATTTCCAGGTCATGGCAGTGTACTGTTATCGTAGTCAGGTCAATCGTCTGGTAGAAGCAAATTCACTTACAGATTCTTATGGTGCTCCATTGTGTGGGAGGAATTTCGAAGATGATGATTTCCAGTTTGATCATGACGGTTCTGGATCCATCAATGGTATAAAGATTTTGTATTATTCTCGATAACTTTTTTTTACTATCAGAAATCAAATGTAACCTGAAAATCAATTTAGGATCATTAGTAAGATGGTGAAGTTATGATAGCTATTCCAGAAAAAGCAGTTGCTTTGATCCAACTAACATCATTTGAAAGAATGTCAAATCCATTGACAACAGTTCGTCCGCAGTATCGGATCTCACCACGAACAGAATCGAGCGATCATGGTTATTCTACAATGACTGATCGCATGCAGGGTGATGAAAGCGAATGTGCTACCAGCAAGTTAGCTTCGGCTTAATTATTTTTATAATGTTATCGAAAATTTGGATGTAAATTTTGTGAGTGTCCATAGGAAATTTAAAATTTCTTGAGGGTTAAAGAAGCCGACTTAATATTCATCTGGTGTACACATACATGTAGTGTAGGTACAAATTTTATCTAACAAAAACACTGTATTATTTCTAAATAGTCTTTTTGAAGGTTAAGCTTCTTCAAGACAACTTTAAAATAATCATGTTGATTTGAGTACTAGCAGTCTCTATGAAGAATCTAGGTAGGTCTGACGATTTTTAATTAACTTTTTAAGACAGAGGATTGGAGTTTGGCTCGGATAAGTGTTTTGGTCACTTTAATGATGTCGTTTGCTGCAAGTTTCTTTTTTGAAAAAGATTTTTTGATGTGTAAAAATTGAAAAAGTGTAAATGGTAACGAAAGTCGCATAAAGCGTGGAGGATTTTGACTGACCACATTATAGGTCTAGTCAGGACTTAACAACTGTAGCAGTGAGTCAGAGTTAAATTCTTTTTTTTTTTTGGTGTATGTGTATCTTCGTTTTTGACAGAATTATTAAATCGTAGGAATTAATAGGGAAGCGAAAAGTGTTGAATAGTAGTCATATTGGTGATAATAGATAGGTTCGGTTTGTTCAGTTTAGAATCATTAGTAATTTAAAGATTTACCTTTCAAAAAGCAAAACGGATTGACTTTATGAGATATTGTTTTTGAATAATGCACTAGTTACAGTATTTATGCTTTATCATTTCCCTGGAAATAAGTAGTTTTATAGTCGCATATCTTGTTTTTATTGACTTATTTAGAGCAGAGCATAGAATTGGCTGATCTATTTCAGTGTAAATATTTCACGAGAGACGGGAAAAGCACTGTTGACAACAACGTTAGATGAGAATGATGATGGTTGTTCAATCACTGTAACAACAGAAGCTGATGTACACCAAGCACCACGGAGTTTAGTTATGTCTTCCTAGAAATGAAACTAATTTTAGATCTGGTCCTTATTATTTCCTTTTAATCGTGATCGTGTTAGAGACTGACTTTTGTTGTTTCAGTAATTTGGGCTCACGTGAAGTGGAATTTCAGAAACTTTTTAATAATTTCGTGATTTCAGGAAACATCGAACCTCTGTATAATATTGTTTAGAAATACGCCCGATTAAAAAAATTTTAAAAAAAGGAAGAAAAAAAGCATTAGGGTCGTAATATCTTTTAGATGAAATAGGAAAGAAATAGGCCTTTTGTTGTACTTTTCAGTTGGTTGATTTTTATCAATTGCCCATTCAATTTTGCTTTATTTCTTACTGTACAGCGAGCAGGTAATGTCGATTTTTATTCTCATGTTGTTATTCGCTTGAATCTATTTTATGAATGCAAAAAAAAAAAAAAACGTTTGGTTTAAATTTATCCTTTTTTTAATAGGATTTTTTGCTTTTGAATTTACTAAAGCTACATTTTCAGTTTTATGATACCAGGCTATCTCGTTTTTTTTTTCTTTTCTTTTTAGGAACTCTATTTCATTAACTGGGTAACCCTTAAATTTTTATTGCCATGATTCGATTAATAATTCTTTCACATTATAAGTCAAGGAAACCTTTCACTTGGTGATTGCGTTAGTCCTGACAGCTGTGAATTGGCTTAGTACTGAGTAGTCAAAATTTGATGCTATTTGAGGCACTTTTTTTCTTTCGTACTTGTATGTTTTTGCACCAGATGGAGAGCCCAATTATTACATTGTTTTTTTTTTTTTTTTTTTTTTTTCTGCTCTTCTTTTCACTCCAATTTAGTATTTTTATCAAATTGCATTAGATGAGAAATTTTTTATAATCCAATTTTTTGCACTAAAGAGATATCTATTTTTAACGCTATTCAATGCTGAACATGTTGACAGTCTAAAATACTACATTCTTTCGCTAAAGTACGAAATTTCTTGCTTGTTTATTTATTTTTTTTTTTCATGTTACACGTGCTTAGACACTGAAAACAGGAATCTTCTCACTGTTTTTTAACATAGAGCAGATGAAAATGGAAAAATTTCTAAAATTTTAGTATTTTCCATCCATACCTCAATGCTAAAACTATACTCTATTTTAGTTTCGAGATACAAAAAAAAATTTTGTTTTCATATAACCAAGAACATTTGCTCAAAACAAGTGAATTTTCTCGTCCTATTTTAACAAAAAAAAAAAAAAAAAAAAAAAAAAAGAAGAAAACATGCCTTTTTTCTGTTGTCAACATGCTTAAAATGTTGAAAAATAAAAACGCTTGTTTAGTATAGAAAAGGAATTCGTCGGTAGAATATTTCTTTTCAGGGTATACTTTTTACAAAAACACTTCAGTTGAACATGTGAAGGATGGCAGGAATGAATGAGTGTTAGTTACTGTTGTGCAAAAGGAAAACATCAAGAAATAAGAAAGAAGAATAGGAATATCTATGCCTTGTAAAATTAATTTGTCTAGGAACTAAGAAATTGAATCAAGTTAATGAGATTCAGCTAACTGATGAAAGGTAACAAAATTCTGAGATTTATTAAAAAAAAAAAAAAAAAATGGAAAATTGATTTAACTTAAATATGTTTGGTTAATTTACGCATCCAAGCTTAATAAATGAAAAAAATAAATTTTAATAAAAAAAAGAAATGAACCTGAGCTGAACGCTTCCCTTGTTTGCTTAAAGCTTTAAATGGAAATTTAAACTAGGTGCAGATAACACTTGCTCATTTTAAAATATTTAACTATAGAAATAGGAAATTATAAAGTGTCTATATGAGCATTTTCATTGTTTCTACGAGGTAAACAGATGCTGTAAATAATTAACATATATACGCGTTACTAATAATTAGCATTTGACAGTTTCTTCAGGTTCAAATAATATTCCTATTATTTTCAGTTGTTTTCATACATTGACCTGCTTATAATAGAAATTGTTTATTTTTGTGTATATTAAAATTGCAATTCTTTCTTGCTATTTGCTCAAATTTGTTTCATTTCGGCTGCTTCAACGAAAATGTGTCACGTTGTGAATTGCTATAAATTTGATTTCACAAACTTATTTATGAGATGTGACATTATAAGTTGACAAATATTGCTATTGAGAAAAAATTTACATAACTGAAAGGTAGAAAAAAAGTTTGGGAGAAAAAATGTGAAAATTAGAAATATGAAAAAGCGATTAATTTTTACTACTAGTAAATAAATATTCTACATATTTCAGCTGTAATCCTTTTGCGGCTTTCTTTTTTCATTTGTTCTTACCGGTTCCTTAATATTTTCATGAAAAAAAGGGCAAGGAATTTGGGTGAGATGATTTTTAATGATTAATTTTATTCAATTTATCGCTCCATCGCTTTTCTCACTTTCCCTTAGTCTTGTTTTCTTTTTTCTTTTTTTTTTTTTTTTTTTTGCATACCTTTAAGCTTATCTGTTGTTCAATATTATTCGTAAATAAAAGTTTGAATATATGTGCAATAAAACTCATTTTGTATCACGTTGGTTTCCTCTTCTCCGTTCATTTAAAATCTTGAACTGTTAGCCAAGAAAAAAAAACAGTAACGATTAATTTAATTTAAAAGATGAGAAATTGATTGATTTAATTTAAAAGATGAGAAATTGAAGAATAACACGATAGAATGAATGAAATTACTAAATGCTTCTAATACAAATTATGTCAGCCACGACGTGAATCAAATCATTGTATCCTTTCTATTATTTGCACTAAAATTCTTCGGAATAAATTTCAATCAAATTTAAAAGAAAATGAAACACTGTTGATGAAATTTATTAAAATTTTGGTTCTTACGAATGGAATTTAACGCAATATCAATTCTTTAATAAATCACTTATTATGTATCTAATAAAGCTTGAAAGTTCCTTTAAATTTTGACTCTTTTCATTCTTAGAATTTTTTAAATTTATTTGATCACTTGTTTTCTAGCTCTATCAAATTTTATAATTAAATCCATTTTTGCAATGTTGCTGAATTAGTTTAGTGATTAGATTTATTTAATGAAACTGACTAAGAGCTATATGAATTACTTTTGCTGGAAATATTCATTACTTTTTGCCAGAAATATATTTATCAATAGGATTAATTAATCTCATATATACATATATTCCATCTAATACTACCCATTTTTGCCTCATAACTAGTTTAAATTTTGTCGAGCAAGGATTTTCTATCGGAAAAAAAAAGAAATTTAAATTAACTGCGTTAATAATTTTCAAAATAACTATTGACAATAATGGGACAATTTCTTTCATTTTTTTTAGAAATAGAAATTTTAACGCTTTAATGTAACTGTTATTTATTCATAATGCATAATTGAGGAAAAAAAAAATTTTTTTCCAACAATCATTTTTACTAACAAATATACGCCACATAAATTTGCTGATAAATGATAAATGATGAGGATTTTCCACTTTTTTTTTTTGTGAAGTTCCTGGTTCAAAAAAAAAAGGAAAAAGAAAGATAAATTCATGTTAATTAAATATATGTTTATAGTTTTTTTTTTCTTTTTTTTATTCAAGATTTACTTTTCTGGTTTTTCGCTCTTTTTCTTTCTTTTTTTTTTTGTTTAAAAATCACTTTTTTCTGCATTTAAGAGCAAAGAAAAAAACTTGTTTCCGCTTCTTACCTGCAATAATATTGCATATTTTTTTCTTTTTTTTTTGAGCAAGAGAAAGAAAAGCATAATTTATATTAAAAAAGGAAAAAAAAAAAAAAGAAATTGCAGAAATAAAAATAATAAAATTTAAAAAGGAAATATTTCTTTGTTTGTTTATAAAAATTGAAGAATTAGTATCTTTTTTAGTTACTTCTAATTTTCATGCCTTTTTTTTAGACTAAACAGTGATGTTAAATTTATATATATATATATACCTGTATATATTCATATTCATACCTGTATATATATATATATATACAGGTATGAATGAAACTTTGAACGAAATATTTGGATTAATTACAATAAAAAACATGAATGAAAACAATTTAAGCTAAATTGATTATGAATTAATTCCATATTATGACCATTTTCTATTTGTTCCATCTAATTTACTCCTCTACTGTTAGACAAAATACTAATGTCAAATTCAATATGATTGTAATATGTAAGCAAAAGGAATTTTTTAATTTTTTTTAGTATTTGAATAAATGTTACCATTCTCAGAATATTATTTGATGCATAATCTCTTTATCATATTTAAAAATTTTTTGATTTTTAAGCAAAGCAAAGAGTTTGAACGTAGAATGATCTAATTTGGAACAAAAAATTTCATTTCACATTGTATTAATATGCTTTTAACAATCGTCAAACTATTCAAAAAAAAAAAAAAAAAAAAACACGAAGAAAAAAAAAGGAGGAAAAAAAATTGGGCAAAAAGAAAAAGCAAAGAATAAAATTAGCATCAATTAAAAAAGAGTGAAGGAAAGCATTAACGCGTTGATGTAGTAAAAGGTTCTTCATCGAGACTGATTAGTTTAGCTTTTTAAAGAATAATTCTCGAAGAAAATGACATATTTTTTTTTTATCTGATCATAAATGATTAACTAGGAGAGTTTCAATTAGTTTAATGGAAAATTATTGGGAGGAAAGAAAACATTGTCATTTCTCATTGATAAATTCATTAAAAAAAGAAAATTTTCCGAGTGAAATTTTTAAACTATTTGAATTAATGAATTTTTCGATTTTATTATGCTATTATTCTGCTTCAAAAGGATTATCAGATCACAGATAGCAAGGATATCATTGCGCTGCCGCATATGTTTGTTTGTTAATCTATCATAATTGATGCATTGCGTTCAGTGAGTCAGAAATGAAAAATAATTCAAAGGCAAATCATCGAAATTTTAGTTCAAATAGCAAATTCATTTGTTAGTTGGATTTATAAAAATCAGAATTTGATATTAACACAATTAACCGACAGTAACAGTGAAATATTTTAATATCCACTCGCGTAGTTCTTTTGTTTCAATGTCTAATTTAAATTAACTTCTTCCTGTCGATGATGAAGAAGATGAAAGTGGTCGGAATCTAAAGATTAAGGGATGTTAGAATGAACTGGTTCAGATGGAACAAATGCTACTGTAATGAGTGAAATGGAAAGATCTGATTGGGAAGGAGCAAAAATTAGTTTAAAAGAAAAGAAAATAAATATTTGTTGTTATTTTACCCATATTTTTAAAAGAAAAGAAAAGAAATATTTGTTGTTATTTTACCCATTACCTCCTTCGTCTTTAATTACTATCACTGTTGTTAGCAAGCTCAATTGTTACTATATTTATTAATCTAATGTTGTTATTAATTGTAACATATTGTCATTTGTAATGTGCTTTTAATTCTAGCATTAATAATAGTTGTCGCTAATTACAATTATTATTTTTTATGACTATTTCTGATTAGAATCATCATTACAATTATTATTAATTACAGACATTATCAAATACAATTACTGTTAATCAAAATTATCATTAATCGTTACAATTATTAATTAATATTAATTGTATGTTAATATCAATTAACAGCTGCGATGATTAATGACAATTATAATTAACAGTAATTATATTTAATATTAATTAATAATTACAGTAATTACTTTCTTAGTAACTCATTAAAGAATCATCATTCTTTTATCTCATTACTACTATTAATTTTTATCATCCTTAGTATTCCTGTTTATTTGTTTGTTAATTAATTAGCAGTCACCATTCTTTTATGCCATTTCAAATTTCATACTTTATTAGCAAACTGTTAATTAGTTATTGTTATTGCTATCATCCTTTTTTATCATTCTTAAAATTGAAATTTTTCTAACATCATCTACGAGTCTCATCGTTACTTAATATTTTTTATCAGTATGATATGACCAGTTATTAGGATCGTAGATGATCAAAGAAAAATTTAATTTTAAGTAATAAAAAAATAATAATAATAATAATAATACACTACAATGAACTTGTTTTTCCATCTGAATGATTATTGTTATAATTGCTCTTTAAATCTCTGTGAAATTATCACTATCGTAGAGGAATAATATAGTTCTGAACATAAATTATGCATAAACTAGTGGATGAGTAAACAATATGACAACATTTGGTCGATTAAAAATACGAAAATCGTTCATTGTGCCAAATAGATAAGGGGAATGAGGACAATGCGGGAATCGATATTAAACTTATAAAAATAAGTTGAATGGATCATTCTGAAGTGTTCCTCTTATGAGTTTTTTTTTTTTTTTTCCAGGTATTTTTTAATTTTCAGATATAATTTTTTTTTTTTGAAATTAAATTATTTCATCGTCATTATTAGTGCAAATGATTTATGCAGTTTTAATTAATTAAATCATTGAATGGAAAATGGTAAATTTTCTTTTTCATGCTATTTTTTTTATTGCATTGTTTCTGATAAAATAAAGTAATTGTAATTGTCAAGTGATACATGCTGATTATTTTTTACGATCAATTCTCAGAATATTGCATAAATTTTCAATTTTATACACCATTTTAACTAGCATTAAAGTGATGACCTTTAACCTTGCTTTGTTTTTTCATTCTTCTTCATCAGTTTTTAAATATTTGCCACTGTTTCACTTGGCATAAAAAGTTCATTGCCTTTAAATCTGCTGTCTGTGATAAGTGATAATAATTAGAATTGAAATAACGGAAGCCATACACACTTTAATAATATTTAATGTATAAAGACTTTAAATAATTGTTGATTTCAAGAGATTTATTAATGGAATTTTCTATAATTTTCAAGGTCTTCAGTATATATACATATATATAGTACATATATTTGTATATATGCTATATAAATAGAGTGACATTATTGTGGTATTTGTACATATATGTGTGTATATGTCTCAACTATGTCATAGTAGCAATGTTCTATTTCATTAAATAATTCTTAATTGTTATCACAGTGACAAATAATTAGCGCCCTGTTAATTCTAATTTTCTGCTCTTTTTTTTTTTTTGATAACAACATTATTGTGATATTTAGTGGAATAAAATTGACTCATGAATTGATTCAATTAAACAAATTAACGAGATAAGACGAAGAGAAAATTTGAGTAGATTGAGGAGCATAATGATGAGATAATCATAAAATTGATTAGATTAGATTGTGATAGATGATCGGATACCGATCACATCAGTGACACCATTAATGGTCATATCTCAATTTTAATCCAGCGAAAATAACAAAAAAAAAAAAAGATTAAAAATGGAGGTAGATTCCGGTTTTACGCTTTCATTACTATCACTGAAACGTGGACTCTCATACATCAGTTCAAATTTTGATTTTATTTAATTATTTTCGATAACCGTTTTTTTTTTTTTTTTGTCCTTATTTTGTTGTTGACAATTTTTATCTGAATAATATGCCTAATGATTTCACCATTATTTAAAGTGTATAAGTAATTCTTTTCTAAGTTAGTCTATCCAATTTTTTTTTTTTTTTAAGTTTTGTTCAATTTTAAAATCGAATTCCATCCTATAATCTTATATTAATTTTTACTTTGCTTTTTTTTAGTTACAAACTATTTTTGAATCCGTTTTCTTTGCTTCGCTTCTTTAATTTCTTTTGTAGTTTACAGTTCAAAAATTTTTAACAAAAAATGTCTTTGATTAGCCGATCAGTGACTGCTTATTTCCAACTGCAGCTAAGTCTGTACATGTCCTTTCTGGATCACAAATATTCAGATGAAGGAGCGAAACATATGCGTTTTCCGGAAAGGATATGTATAGACTTATTAAGTATGTGTCACTCTTTCCGGATCTAATATTAAAAATGGTTATTTTTAAATTTTTTTTGTTATATATATATATGTATATATACATAAGAGGCGTATATCTTTTGATTCCTTTTTTATTTCACACAATCCTTTTGTCGCTTACATTATCATTTCACTCGATTAAATGATTGATATTACAAGATAGAGGGTTGAATTATAATTTTTATAAAATTTTCCATCCCATTTCCACTTTCATTTTAAAACTTTTTATTTTAAAAGTATCTTTTTGAATGATAAAACAAGATATAAGAATTTTCAAGTTTATATATATTTATATCTCCTAGTCTGATGGATACTAGATTGATCAATTCATTTCATTTAACTATGTTTTTTCATCAATAATCTTTAATTAAGTTCATTCATTAACATTGATTTAATTTTATTTCATTTCATAACATCAATATTTCTCCGCTAAAATTTGATTTTATTCTAAATTTGCTAAACTATCTTATTTTAGCCAAAATAATCTGCAATAGTCCGTCATTGTTTCAGAACATTAACTTCTGTTCTTATTAGTATCTCACTAATTTGATAATGACCAATTTAACCAGCACAGTTTAAATTTATCAAAGAATTGCACTTTAAAAAAAAAAAAGATTTATTACTTTTCAATTAAAATTTCAACTATTATAAGGTTCAATTTCATCTATATTTAATTTATTTCATAAAGTGCATTCCAAATTTATTTCAAATATGCATATCAAATTATCATCATTAAAAAAAATTTTTCCTTATTTAGCTACCACTACCAATGAAATTTAATTTTTTTGTTAAATTTCAATTGTGAGGTGGTTGAAAAAAATCCAATTCAAAGTTATTGGGAAATTACTTAGGCTAGTTGTAAAATTAAGGATGGCGAAAATTTTTTATAAGTATTAATTTTGAAGAAAATTTTAAAATTATTTTTGCTAAAATATTCACGACACTTTTATTTAATTTTTTTTCTTTTTCTTTTTTTTTTTTTCTTTTTTTGAAATTTAAAGAATTGCTGATGAGGAAATTCGTAAAATGGCAATATACCATTTTTCGAAAAATTTTTCCCTTTTCGAAGATTTCTTCTGAGATGTTTTAGTTCATTTATGATTCAATTTTATCCTTCCCTTTTGTCCTTTCGTTTCTGATTTTTCTAAAAATTTCAAAACAAAAGAAAAAAAAGCACTAATTAACAGGAAAATTTGACTATTATCAATCTTCGTCTTTCATTTAATACTATTTATTACTAATTTTTATTCATTACTTTCTTTTGTATACAATTTAGTAATTTTCCTATTTGTTTTTTCCAGGTCTTTATTTCAGCTAGCTTTGAAAAAGAACAACAACAACCACATAACATAGCTTGCATTTTCATCTTTTTGGTCCAAAATGATTGTGTTTATTCTTGAATTAATATTTCGTTTGCTTCCTTATTTCTAAGCTTCTAATTAATTAGCACAGTCTTATCATTAAATTTTGTTCTCAATAATTTTCACAATTATGTGACGGGGTATGAAAAGAGGAGAAGAGGAGGGAAGAAAAAAAAACACATAAAGATTTGGGAAAGAAATAATTATAAATCTATTTCATTTTCTTCTAACATTTCAGTTGTTATCTCATTTGAAAATTTCATCTTTTTCATATAACTTTCATATATTTTTTCTTTTCTTTTCTTTTTCTTTAACTGAAAAAAAAAAAAGGAAATAAAAAACTGCAAAATGCAAATTTCGTTAAAAAATTAATTTTTGTTAAATTTATAGTTGCTGCAAAAAAAAAAAAAAGAGAGACGGGAATTTTAGAAAGTAATAAAAGATGAAAATTTGGCAAATGGAACAATATCCATGCGGTGATCGTCGTCTTCCTCATCATATGTTCCCTCCAAAGATCTATACCACCGATCAGTTAACATCGCTCACGGGCATTATCACATACAAGGTTGTTTGTTATCTGTAATTATATGATAACAATTTTTTTTTTTTTCAGCGCCTCTTTTTTCCTTTTTTTTTTTTTTTTTTTTTTTTTAAATTTCACGCATCTGTAATTTTATTAACAATTAATCTTTTAAAAGGTGATCGGAAAACAGAATGTATAAAGTTTAATTCTTCCATTATCAGAAATTTTTAGATGTGAAAAGAAATGAATATGATTGCATTAAACTATGAATTAATAAAAAAAATTTTTTAAATTTTTCTATTAAAATTTTGATAAAGCTTCTTTTATAAAATCTAATCATTTAATTGTTTAATAATTTAGTTTAATTTTCGCGTCTTTTTTTTTTTATTAAAAATTATTAATGCATAAGATAGGTTGATATTGATGATATCAATGCAATGAAGAAACGTATCTCACGGGTAAAAGCAGAACGTAAAGTGATCAGCTCAGATATTTTAACGCTTCATGGAAAAATTGCTGATTTCGAACAAAAGGTCAATTTAAATAAATTTTAATTCAGCAGAAAATTCGCAATTGATAAAAAAATAATTTGTGAGTGTTAAAGGCTTTAATAAGTTAGTTAGCAATAAGCAAGTAAAATGTCATAACTTTCAATGATAGTATTTAGTAGTTGCTAAATTTTTAAGGATACTATTGATAAACTTGTCAGAAAATAGAAAAAGAATGCAAGAAAATGTTCAATTTTCTCTTATGTTTTTTTTAAGTTTCAAAAAGTTGTAAAAAAAAAAAAAAAAAAAAAAAAAGAAAAAGAGAAAGAATTAAAAATTCTTTTAGTTGGCGCAATTTTACGAGCCTGTAACAAAAGATGTCGACTCAATATTTTTTGTCCTAGAAGGCAGCGCATATTATGACGTTGAAGTAGAAGAAGATAGTTGGATTCGTATAAACGTTGAACGTGGTGATCTTATCATCATACCACGTGGTCGTAGTTATCGCTTTACTGTAACACCACAGGTATTCCGTTATTCCGTTTCTTCAGTTATTAATTCAAATATAGATGTTTTTTGCAAAGATTTTTTTTTTCCATATATTTTTTGTCATTTAATTTCAAATACAAAAAAAAAAAAATTAGATTAAAATTTATATTTTAGGTAGAATTCATTAAAAAAATAATTAAGCAAAGAAAGCATACATCTGCAGTTGAGGGAAAAACATATGTTACAATCACTTAGCAACATTAAATTATTCATTAAAAAGTTTTAAATTTAATTTTCAGAACGCCGTTACAATTCAACGTTTCTATCAAGCCAAAAATAAAACTCAACAAGGTTGAAGGAAGCAAAATATTTGAAAAAACTTTTTTTTTAAGTTGCGATTTTTATTTTCATGCCACAAATATTATCCAAAAAAATAAGTTTTATTTCTGTCCTTCAAAGGCTTGTTCATTTTGAACTAGTTGTAGTGTTAACTTTCTTGCAAAGATAATCCAAAATTATAAGAAGATTATTCTTTATAATCTATTATATTCTGTTATGCTTTCAGATTCCAGTTTGTCTATCTTAATGTGGCTTCTCAAAACAGTAGTCATTCGTTTGTTATTAACAACATTTTGGTGAATTCGATAATTTAAATTAGAAAAAAAAAAAAAAATTTTTCATAAATCTATAAACCTATGAATTCTTTCATTTATAGTTTTAATATTTTTTTTATTACCATATTACAGCTTATTATTACCGTGTTATACGTCGCCGTATTTACTTTTTTATCTAATAATAAAAAATTTAAAATTCAAAATAAACTACTAAACAATGGTATCAATTGGTACTGTTAATAAATTTAAATTACTGAAACTTTTTCCTTCTTTAAAAAAAAAAAAATTAACCACTACAGTATACAATATACAGCTGATATTACGTGAGCATATTGTAAAGTCGTCGCCGAAATCATCATAAATCGTCAACAAATTCTGTTTTCCATGAATCATTCATTTTCAAAAAGTTTTAAATAATTTAACTACGGTATTTCTTTTTTCTACATGGCATATTAAATTCCTTGAATTGAAGAAAAATATCACAAAAATACACATACATATTATATACAACTTTTCCCTTCCTTTAAAAAAAAAAAAAATCACTACAGTATACAGTAATATATATATTACTGTATATACATATACATGTATATATACAAATAATTGTTCACTGACATAGCTGTTACTTTATTAATGGAAAATTAGATTGGAAACAACTTTTGGTTGAAAAAATTGAGGAAAAGCAAAAGAAAGTGACTTATCGGAAGACTTAGAAAAATTAAAAATTTTCTTGAAAGTGATTCAGTGATATAATTGAACAAATTTAAAATCAATCTTCAAATTCTCTTGCAAAAGAAGCGAGTCAAATAATTTTAATAATTCTGAACAACAATAATGCAATGGACTTAAATGATGCATTATCTGGCATGTTTAAAATGTTTACAGTATCTGTATTTTATTCCACAATAAAAATAAATATTAAAAAAAAAAAAAAAAGTGCTAAATAAATCTCATTTTTATCCTTTTTTAGTTCGAAAAAATGGAGTAAAAATCTGAATTACTACTGAAGTTTTAATGTAAAGTTGTAATTTTGGATTTTTTTTTCTTTTTTTTTTCATCTGCTTTTGATCCTCGCAATGTTTAATGATAGAAAATTTTGAATTGCTAATTCAAATAGCTGTCAAAATCTAAAAAAAAAAATTTAACAGTTTAAATTTAAAATAAATTTGCTGACTCATGACACTGCAAATGGCCTTTTTCTGAAAAAAAAATATATATATATATAAATTAAATAAAACATGAAGTAAATTATTTAATGAATATCAATAATTGGCATGTGCAGTAAGTAATTTAGTTAAAAATAATATAACTAAATGAATGAAATATGAAGTTTGAATTTAGGAATAAAAAGTTCATTATTGAATGTAGTAGTAATTGAAAATGAATTTGAGGAAGTTACAATCTGAACACGTAATAATTGTTGTGCTAGTAGTTATGTAATTGGTGAAATTTCTATTTTCTATAAATTATTCGCAACCACTTCTCTTTTTTTTCTTTTTTTCTTTTTTAATTTATGAAATTTCGAAAAATATAAATGATGGGTATTTTTTTGGCCGAAAGTTAATTTGGAAATAAAACAGTTCGATGAATGGTCATTTTCCAATTGTTTTGCTGGCCAATTTCGGTTTGATGATTCAAGCGATGCAGAATATGTCAATTGATATTGATGACATAGTCGTTTACGCTAAGCCTGGTTCATTATTTATAAATTTGGAGAGGATTTAGAATAATTAAATTAAAATTTAGCACTTCAACTGAACAGAAGTTATTTTAACAAAATAATTTCCTCAAATTGTTCCAAAATTTTCACTAGGGTAAAATCGATGAACATATCAGATTCGGTTTGTATGTGCTCATGTTCTAGCCATCAGAAAAGTGAAATCTTGAATATAGCTCTCAATTTAATCTAGTCTAGCTATTTGAACATTTAATTTGCTGATCCCATGATGAATAATTAGTGATAAGATGCTGATGACATTTTAATTTAAAAGACTGATAATTCAATTCTTTATGGGTGATGCGATACAGTTAAGTAAAATTGATATCGAAGAAAACGAAGATTTGGAAATTAACTGTGGTAGGACACGTCGCCAGTGGTTTTCAACACGTATGTTTTCAAATTTTGATTTATTTGGATAAATTTCAGTATTTCTTATATAAGTTTACTTCAGTTTTGGCATTCTTTTGATCTTACCAGTGAGGTAATTTCCAATTTACATATATTAAAATGAAGTGACCCATTTTTCGCGATCACTTTTACCACATTGATGTTATCAAATTACTACCAATCCAATTGCAGCAGATAATTGATCGTTCACTGATAAATTAATATCACTTTAGCCTATAAGATTTCCGCTGGATCAGCTGCAAAATTAGGCCAATTTCCATGGGCTATAGCGTTAACTTACGTCAACAAGGAACAGTATAATTACTGCGGCGGATCGATCATCTCTAAGCGACACATTCTTAGCGCAGCGCATTGTGTCATGAATTACGAAAGTGATCAATTGCCCTGCATGTTTGTTTTTAATGCAGTTAACAACATTCGCATGCATCGATTGACATGCACCTGCATGCAGTGATTGGTGACAGCATGCACTAAGAATCACTTTACGCACTAACTGACTGGTATGCACTAGTCTGCAATGACTGGCGACTTGCACTTGCATGCACTGACTGAATAACATGCGCTTGCATGCTGTTGTTCTAGAGATGCGACTTCTTTGGACGATATCGGTGAAATTGTTGTACGGTATGGTGGAATATGCCTACGAAGTGACTCACCGCCATGTCACGGAAGATTATGCATGACAGCTAGAATTCGTAAAATTGCTGTACATAAGCGGTGATTTCAATTGATTTTTTCTTTTAATTAAATTTCGATCAAATTAAACTTTAATCAAATGGTACCAATTCAATTTGATAAAGTGCTCATTTAGAAAACAGCATTCAAATTAATGCATTTCAGGGACAGCATGAATTGTTTTAATTGAAATGAGTCTTTTTTTTTCAGCTTTATAGATGAGGGCTGTATTCATGGGTATGATTTCGCTGTTCTTGAACTGGAAAATGATTTAATGGTAAATTTACCGCATGCTGGATATGATAACTACATTCTATACCAGATTTGCAGGAATGAAGAGTAGTTTCCAAGGAGCGCATAGATATTTGGAGTAACTTGCCCAAACCAGATAATGCTACTCTAATTAAACATTCATTTTTCAGTTTGATACAACAACCTCTGCAATATGTTTACCCAATTCAAATTTTGATCCTAGCGCTGCCGAAAATCTTTTCGATTATGGATTTGGTGAGGATGAAAGTAAGTAAATCTTTATGAGAAGAATTAAACAACAATGCAATTAAATAAGATGCGCAAAAAGAAAACAAAGAAATAAATAAAAAATAGGGAGGTAAGTAAATCATCTAGCAATTAACTACTAGAATTCCAGGAAATGTCTAAAATTTGAGAAAATGGGAACTGGAAAAATTGCTATTTTCTAAAATTGCATTAGCGTTAGTTTGGTAATTTCTCAAATTTCAAAATAGAAAGCTGCACTGATAAGCAATTCGTAACTCTCATCGAAATTTCCTTCATAAATAACACGCCAATTTTAGACGGAGAAAAAATGTCAAGGTTGAATTACGGTAGTGCAAAAATTATTAGTGTTGGAAAATACAGAGATTTCATTCGTGCAGGGCCCGTTTATAAAACAAAAAACCAAACTATTCATCATGGAATTTGTACTGTACGTTCATTTCTGCTAGTTACTGTACTCAGGTTTAAATATAATAACTACAGTTTCTCGTACGTGTCATGATTCTTCTAAATTCATTTTATAATTATCGGTGAAAAAATTTCGAAATAATTTAATATTTCCATAATGTTTTATAAACTAAATCAAAATAATTTACCAATTTACTCATCATAACATTGCTTCCTTGTCGGAAAAATGAAACGTCCAAAAAATCTGACCCTACCTCTGAACTTCTAAGTATTCAATAATTGCTGAAGCCCAGCATCACCTAAACGCCTGTCATTGAACCACAAGAGGGCCATAATAACCCAACGATACGGTACAACTCTTGAGTAGTATGGTTTGGTTCGTCACGCCATAGTGTTGGATGACAATGACAATTTTGTGTGACTCTAAACTGGTCTCTATGAAGGGCTTGTTTCAGCTAGACGAATTAATTGCACGAAAATGTCGAGAGTGTATTTCAAAAATTAATTTTAGGGTGATAGTGGAGCAGGGCTACAAGGATTTAATAAGCATCGCGTTTATCTACTTGGTATACATTCATTTGGTCCAAAAATTTGCCATGATGGTTCACCTTTTACCGTGACCGATATTCGACCATATGCACAATTGATATGTTATCTGACAGGAATATGTTATCATTTATCAACTTGATCGTGATAACTGCTGTCATATACTCTCTTTTTCGCTTATCAGTTCATTAAACTGGATAATTCGTTTTTATAACCATACTCCATCATAACTAATTATTTGATACAAGTATATCCAGTTATTTAAATGTGATGTAATTTATGCTTTCCTTTTGTGATAATCTGTAAAAAGTAGGCCTAATTACTTACAGTGTCAAATGAATTTGGCACTGGAATATAGCATTAAAAGGTATAGCTATTTGAGAGGTAAGTTGTTAGGGAAATAAACGAAGAGAGTGGGGTTGAAATCTTGCCAAGGAGCGTAATAACTATGCTATTAACCAAGGCTCTCGTATGGTGAATACGTTGAAATAACGTACGTACACATAACAAAGACTGATGTTGAAGTTCAAGTTTGAAAAAAGAAAATTTGTCGTTTGATGAGGAGAAAGAAAGACGTCTTCCCACAAATATATGATTATGAGAAAAGTTAAGTAGAATTTTTTGAAAGTGCCTTTAAATTTTCATTATATTTGCTGATGCAACTAAGTGACGCAGTAAAAATCTGTTGACTTGGTGGGTGAAGAGTAAGAAAATAAGACCTTTTGTTTTTTTGTGTTCGTAGAAAATAATTTCAGATGTCTAAGTCTGACTGTGATGGCTTAGATCAAATTACACGTTGGAAATAACGTCTGACCAAAAAGCAAACGTAATATGATGCGAAAAAAGTCTTTGATTGACCGATGCGTGCGTCTTTCTGTTGACGTATCTTATTTCTGTTCACTTCATTTCGACAAAAATGGCACTAGATATGATGGTTAAAACAATTATTCCATAGCAATAAGTTAGTTATATAGTGATAGCTGATAGTGTGATGTATGGTGCAGCAAGTTGAATGATGGTACTGTAAATAGACATTGTTCTCAATTATAAGTGGATTAATTAGCAAGTAATAGGTTGAGGTGGAAAATTCGTGAAATGGTTCATTTGGTACTTTGTGTTGTCTTGCTCATGTTAGTTTATTGATTTTGTTCCCAATTAGCTACTGAAATGTTGATTTAGATTAAATTTTTCTGTATCATTTGTGACAACTCAAAATAACTTACATCGTATCTTTCGTTAATCAGTCATATCGCAATGACCACTCACTGGAAATTAATTATAATTAAAGGTTTCAATCGAATTCGTGTGAATGATGAAGCGAGATAAAAAGGATGAAGAAAATGGTGCTGGTAATCCATTTGCTAATCTCGACAAAACAGCCGTCTTGCAGGAGGTATTCATTCGTTTGTTATGACACTTTGTTGTTTATCATTTATTCATAGATAAGTTAAAAGATGTTGAATCATTTTTTCATTTACATTGAAATGAATTAATCACATGCACAAGATTAAATAGTTATGTAATGAAATAATAGTTTCAAAATATGGGCTGTTAGCAATTTTCCGTGCATAAATTATAAAAAAAAAAAAATAAATATACGTTATTGCTTCTAATAGCAAAAAGATATCCCCGCTTTTAGTTTATAACGGTTGAGACACTGTCTTAGGCTAGTTTCGTGTGCATTAAATTCAGAAAAGGAAAACAAGCATTTTGTTTAATGAAAGGTTTTCTTTTTATTTGGAAATTAAGGCTCGCGCTTTCAACGAAACACCGATAAATGCTCGACGATGTAGCCTGATTTTGAGTAAGCTGTTGTACTTACGACAGCAGGGTGAAACAATTGGACGTACAGAAGCAACTGAAGCTTTTTTTGCTGTAACGAAATTATGGCAAAGTAAGGATTCAAATCTGCGACGTTTAGTTTACCTTGCAATCAAAGAGTTTTGTGATATCTCCAATGACGTTATCATCGTTACCAGCAGGTGTGCATAATCCGTTATTATTTTATTATTATTCTGTTACGAGAAAATCTGCTCATATTTTATTGTTTTCATCTTTTTTACTGTTGCTTCTCCTTCTTTTTTTTTCTCTCTCTCTTTTTTTCTTTCTAATTCATAAGAGTTAAATAAGAAAATAAGGATTCATTGCGTAAATTTTAGCCTTACAAAGGATATGACAGGTCGGGAAGATATTTATCGTGCACCAGCTATACGAGCTTTGTGTTGCATAATTGATGGGAGTATGTTGCAAGCTATTGAACGCTATATGAAACAGGTTTGTTGTATGCTATAAATTGTTACTGCTAAATTTGTTATGTTCTTCAAATTTAGTTGCTTGGTCATACTTGGCATATAAATACGTGCAACTAAGCATTGGTTTGTTCTTTCTAGGCAATTGTTGACAGAAATTCAGCGGTTGCATCTGCAGCTCTTATTTCATCATTCCATCTGCTTCGAAAAAATCCGGAAGTAGTTCGTCGTTGGGCGAATGAGGTTCAGGAAGCTGTTTCTTCGGACAGGCTTGTTTATTTATATGATTTTTGTCAAAAGAAATTTTATACCCGACACTTTAGTGTCTTAGCAACCAACATTCGCATGGGATATTCTCTTAATTGATTAAATTAATTAGCTTAGATCCTTTGACATGATATTAGTATATTGCGTGTGTTTTGCTGAATTGACTATACTGTTACAAGTAGAGCTTTTGATAACTCTACTAAGTAGAACTGCTGAATTTTACATGAAAAAATGTTTGACCCATATTTAGATTCGAAGATGAAGTAGGAGGCAAAATCACAATGAAGCTTCAATAAAGCTCGTTTCAGCAATATGGTTCAGTTTCATGCCCTTGGCTTATTATACCATATTCGTAGCAGTGATCGTTTAGCAGTGAATAAATTAGTTCAAAAATGGAGTAAGTCATCGTTACGTTCTCCTTTTGCAACCTGCTATCTGATTCGACTGGCAGCCAAACTTATTGAGGAAGACGAAGCAGGGTGAGTCTTTTCGGATTTGATAATCTTCTCGAAGTTTGCTAAACTTATTTTTACTAATTTAGTACCTAACAGAAAAGCGTAAATACCATAGGAAAAAAAATCATTAATTTATGTTTTAATGTAGTAACTATTCAGTTGTGTTTTCTTGATTCACAAATGAAATTAATTTGAAGGTAAATGTTTCACTTTTAGAGCAGAAAGTCCTTTGTTCCAATTCATTGAATCATGCCTCCGTCATAAGTGTGAAATGGTCATCTATGAAGCTGCTTCTGCGATTGTTCGTTTGCCCAAAACAACTTCATCAGAATTGTCCCCTGCTATTTCAGTGTTACAACTTTTTTGTTCATCTCCAAAGCCAGCATTACGATTCGCAGCAGTTCGGACTTTAAACAAGGTTCCTTAAATTTTAAGATTTTATAGCATTAATGTATGACATAAGAATCATTTTGGCATAGCTTCTCTCTACTAGTTCGTTTCGTTTTGAGTACAGTGAAAGCTTTTGAATTTCCTGCAGTGTCTGCTTTAACCTCTGATCTTGATTGATAATCAAACGGTCAGATTTAGTTGCACACTAATTAGCTGTTTAAGTCGTTAGCAGACTTCTTACATAGGACATTAGAGGCACTGTTGGTTTAAACAGCACAAAATATTACTTTTTTAAAAATCATACTTTAATTTCCGTCTCCAGGTATCAGTAAAACATCCGCAGGCGGTGACATCTTGCAATGTTGACTTAGAACAGTTAATAACTGATCAGAATCGTTCCATAGCAACTCTTGCAATCACAACGCTTCTGAAAACCGGGGCGGAATCATCAGTCGAGAGATTAATGAAACAGATTAGTACATTTGTGAGTGAAATAAGCGATGAATTTAAGGTAATTTCACTTATTTCATCTTCTTTGTGCCTTACCATTAATGTACAGAATAGATTGTAGAAATAATGACAAAACAGATATTTTCAACGTGAACAACACTTAAATTATATAATTATATAATCATTACCTGCTCACAAATTGAAATCTGCACTATGTTTAATTGATCTATTACTTGTGAACAACTTTAGTGAATAACCTCCCATCATGTGAACAGCGTTACTGAATATCATTCCAGACAGTGAGTAGTGCAGTAAAATAAGTGACATCATTAGAATCACGAATTTAATTTTCGTTTATTTGCCTACTACAGGTTGTGGTGATTGAAGCGATCCGTTCACTCTGTGCTCGCTATCCACGCAAACACTCGACACTTATGTCATTTTTAGCTACGATGTTACGTGATGATGGTGGTTTTGACTATAAGAAGAGTATTGTTGACACTATTATTGCTATAATTGACGAAAACCCAGATGCAAAGGAAGCAGGTTTGCAGCCTTCTATTTTGTTTATTAGTCAGCTACGTATTTTCTATTTTCGTTACTAATTCAGTCTCCCTCACCATTTCTTATGATATATTGAAAATATACTGATAAATATACTGAGACTTTATCGACTTATCTGTCTTCCTGTGGATTGTGGGGAAAATTTTCAGGGTTATCACATTTGTGTGAATTCATCGAAGACTGCGAACATCCCGTGCTTGCAACTCGTATACTACACTTGCTTGGTCGTGAAGCACCAACAACCGTTAGTCCATCACGTTACATTCGTTTCATCTACAATCGTGTCATTTTGGAAGCTACTCAAGTAATTTAGTTTTATTTTAATAAAATTTAAGATGAAATGATGTAATATGAAATTTTAGTAAGTTGAATATTTCTGGATGAAAGCATATTTCAGAATCGTTAATATTGTTTTAATATACTTTATAATCAAAAGGATTTCTATGCTTATTGCATGCAGTCAAAAAAAGTGGACTAAGATTGAAGTAGTGAAATTTTTAGTTATGAATTTAATTTCAAGGTCCGCGCGGCAGCAGTGACTGCTTTGGCCAAATTTGGCGCTCAGTGTCCTGATTTGCGGCCATCTATCCAAGTATTACTGAAGCGTTGCTTGCTTGATACAGATGACGAAGTACGTGACCGAGCGACCTACTTTCTGTCAGTTCTGGAAACGGGAAACGCTCATCTAATTGCAAGTTATATTCTAAATGGTTTGCAAGTTAGTTTTCATTTTCTTTAAATTTAAATTCATAAATGGTTTTACTTTTCAGAACTATTTTTAAAGTTTATAAATATTTGGAAAGACAGTTTGGCTTTCATAGTTGTAATAATCAAAGTGCCAAATTTAGAGCTTATTTATATCACGATGTGTTTATTACTGGTGTTTTCTTTTCAAGGTATCAGTTCTTGGACTTGAACGAGCGCTAGAACAATATGTGACTAATGGAGAATATGATAAGCCGTTTGATTTGAAAATAGTACCTATTTCGACACTTCCGCTAACCATGACGGAAGTCAAGAAACCGTCACTCGCTGCAGAAACAATTTTGGAAAAAAAAGAAGAAAAGAAAGCATCGCGACAAGATATTTATGCAGGTCACTAATTTTAAAGGGCAATTTTAGTATAGGTCTTGAAAATTTTAATAGTGAGATTGTAATGTTTTGATTTGAGACTTCGTAATTTAAAACAGTCGTAAGGAATTAAGGATCAAATGATTCACTACTATGAATTTTTGTTATTGATAAGTTCTGATCTTGCAGAACAACTATCAGCTATTCCACCATTTGCCAGCCTAGGCCCACTGTTCAAATCATCTCAATCAATATCATTAACAGACGAAGTGACTGAATATAATGTTTCATGTGTTAAACATATTTTCTCACAACATATCGTTTTGCAGGTAAAGTTCAATTGCACTTGAGCTTCAAGTTGTAAGATTTGTGAACTTTAAGCTAAAAATGTTTAACTTATTGATGATGTATGCAAGTTTTACAATATTATATAAACAAATTTCAGTTTGACTGTAACAATACGTTGAATGATCAGTTGCTGGAGGATGTTTATGTTGAATTGGAACAGGTACCAGACACTGAAGAATGGATGATTTTACATACGATACCTTTGGAAAAGTTGTCCTTTGGTATACAATCAACGACATATGTGCTGCTGAAAATTCCATCAACACCTGGTGTTGTGACTGCAACTTTCAGTGCAACTTTGAAATTCAAAGTTCGCGATATCGATCCTACAACTGGCGAATTTGAAAGCGATGAGTGTTACAACGACGTTTTTGTTGTATGTTGTACAATTAATAACAAAATTCTAGTTCTTAAAGCAATTTCAGACATTCAACAATATTTTCAGACTTTAACATCGAATGTCACTAATGTCGTTAAAATATAAAAAATTGCTTTTTGAATATGAATTAACTTTAGTTGACTTAATAAATATGTAGTGGAGTCCTGTAAGTAATGGTAGGAGGTAAAACAAAGAAATGAAAGTCCAAGAAATTCGAGTTCTGACGCATAATGGCTAAATACCAAGCAAGTGGTTGTTAATCACCTGGCGATAAAATTCACCTAATGGCTATTTGTGATCTAAGAAGTTCTAATATATTTTTTTATTTTGAAAAGCTTGCTTTCGCAAATGCTTGTGCAACTCAGTGAAAGCTTTAAAGTGCGATCTTTTTTTTTCGTAGCTGGAGGAAGTTGAAATAACTGTGGCTGATCATGTGCAGCCGATGCAGCGAACCAATTTTGCTGCCATTTGGGACCAAATTGGTGATGGAAACGAAAATGAAGATACATACGCCTTATCAACAGTACATACTCTGCAAGGTTGATTTACCATTAACTCTAATTTAAACCATAGATACACATTTAAATACTTTACAATCTCGCGCCCTGCATATTGTGAGAATTGATTTTGACTGTTGATAGTAATCCTCTCTCTCTCTCTCTTCCTCTCAATATATTTGAACATTTTGATGTTGGATAAAATGAAAATTCAATCGAAGTAATATGTTTTATTTTCATTATAGATGCGGTAAGAGAACTGATGAAGTGTATAGGGTTAGGCCCGTGCGAACGATCCGATCGTGTGTCGGAAGGTAAGAGTGCGCACGTACTGCTGCTAGCGGGTGTATTTCGTGGTGGGCATGAAGTTTTAGCGAAAGCACGGCTGGCAGTGGACTCAGTTGATAGAACTGTCACAATGAATTTCATAGTCAGGTGAAACTTTTTTTTTTCAATCAATACATTATTTGAAAAAAGGCGAGGAGGAATAAAAATTTTAGTTTATTCAAGCAGGACATTTTCTAAAAGTCCAATTATACTGCTTGTCTTGTTCATTATTACATCAACCAGATTTTGAAGGTTAGAAATATTTCCAGTTTGCTGGAATGTCTACAATAGCATTTACTGGTATGGAATAAGAGTATTAGCAGTATTTCTCATCAGCGTGTAATTTGGATTTTTGTGGATGAAAGTAAATCACCTCTCACAATATCATTTCAAAATTTTCTTTGGAGCCTTGGCACTTTTATTTATTGCTGTCACTTGTGGAAAAAGAAAATTGTGGATCACATAAAGGCGTGAATTTTCAGGTCGGATAATTCGACAGTAAGTGAAATTATAGGAAGTGCAGTGGCCTGAGCTCAATCATTTATGACAACGAGATATACTAATATAACAAACTGTGATTTCTTATGTTCATTTATAGCTTTTTTTTCGAACAGTTTTATTGTGGGTTTGGTGTGTGCAAAATATATGCCGTGAAATTTGTTGAGAAATTATATCTGTTAGTATTAGCTCTCCATGTGAGGATCCCGTGTAAGTGCAAAAAATAATATTTTGTATTGGAAGCTAACTGAAATGTGAAATAAGCTTAAGAACTTCATTTCATGTTGTAATCATTTAATGCTATTAATAATTTTTCTTTTCCTGGTTTACTGCACTATTGCCTAACAGTTATAAGTCTTATTTAACGTGATTTTTTCCCTTTAAAATACTTTCCATTTATTATGTTTTTGTTGGGCAACATACTTGTCATTAAATAAAATCATTTCCCCCATTAGTAAGGAATTGCGCACACAGCTGTTCAAGTTGTCAGAGGCAAATTTAAATTCCTGTGCTTCTAAAATATGATCAAATTAGAAATTGGCACATATAGCTTCTTTCTGTAAGCTTCCATTTATTTCGTGGAGCTTGTTACTGCAAATAAAGTTTGGCTGTTTCGAAATGATAGATAGAAATATCCCAGCCATCTTGATAATAACGGTGGAAAACTTCATTTTATGGAAAAAAAGCAAAATTATTTTGGCCAATGTGAGCCGTTTTACTACTCGATGCTACTTTAAATCTTTGAAAGTACGTAATTCTTGTATTCTTGGAAACAAATATCAACATTATCAGGGTAAAGAAATGCTTGAGTTCACTACATATTACATGCTGATCACGAATTACCACCAATTGTTTGGTGAAGAAACGACATTGGTACTACTGTTGTTCCATTCTGTTAAACTTTTCTTTCCTTGCTTTTCATATTTACGCATGTATAGTTCGACATGTCATATGATTAAAAGTAAATTTCTGGACACGAGAAAGTCAGGATTCCTTTGAAGATGATTTAAAAATGTTTTTTTTTTTTTGATTCATAGATTGTCATTTGATTATTTCCTCTTTTAATTTTGTTATAATTTTAAAGCACATTATTCTTGACATAAATATGCTAGAATAAACTATTTTTTCTGTCCATTAATTAGAATTCTACTATAAATTGTACATTGTGATGTATTTTTATGACAAAATCTTTTTTATTTTTAAATCTCATTCAGTAGAATTTTCGAATATTCAGAATTTTGTTTAAATGTATGATCTTGTTGTTAAATGTAAGAAATGTTGCTAGCTTCTACGTAATGTTTATTTAAGCTAATGTACGCATGCATGCACGTATGTGTTAGATGTGTGTGTGCGTGTGCAAACATGATGTACACACGAGTATATTTCAGTGGACATCACGAGCATCATTAAACTAATAACTTCGAGAATAAATGAAATATTTTCGGATCGAGAAAGTTAAAGCTAAATATGTCATGCACCACATCTGTTATAAATGCTCACTTCATTCATTGAACAGCACGAGTAGCTTAGTTCAGGTGTAAGAAAGATGAGGGAAATATCTTTGGTAGTACCCATAGGATACCACTAACTTCAGTTAGTTGATCAACTCTTTTAGCACTTCTATTTTCGACATTCCATTGATTTAGTTTGCTAGATCTTTCCATCATTTACTCATTTATTTCTCAAATAATATATATATATTGGGAAATGCATAGACCAAATTAGATATTATTTTCGTTTACGTAGTTGGCATAATCATTTTTAATTGTTAAAGTTATAAAGACTGCTCATATATTAATTATGCTCGATATTAAAAGGTTTTCATATGTAGAAGAAAAAGGCTGTGTTCTTGACAAACTGTGCCACTTTTCAGGTTGGTATTATGTGTAACTCATGAATGAGGAGTTGGGTTCAGAGAGATGGCATCCAAGAAGCATACCAAATCACCTCATCATGATCGTATGATATTCATTTACCTTCTTATTTTTATCATAAATTGTAGCTCTGGGGATATAGCTATTTTTCTTTTAGCATTTCTCTTTTCAGAAATTACTGAGGATGATGCTGTACCATCGTTTGATAGTATTGAAGTAGCCCTTAACGGAGGATTCCAGAAAGAGGTGTTTAAAGAGTTGAAGATGTTGGTTTCAGGGTCCAGAAATTCGGACCTGAAACATCCAGAAGGTAACATTTACAGTACTTTGTTTGAAATAATGCTGATAAGAAATTTTCATTCCAGAATAATAATGAGAAAAATAGGAGAGAATTGAAAGCTTATTTCGAGAAAAAAAAAATGAACATTTATCACCTGGTTATCACTTCATACTTCATATTTGCAGAGGAATCCAGCGTGGGAGGACATGTTAGTGATATGAATAATACATTTCTTCCGGTTCCTGCAGATCCAGTGGCTATATTGCAAAAAGATAAGGAATCGAATGTAAGCAGATTTTTGTCTTTATTTTTTTATAACTGTAGTCGTTGGGCAAAACGAGATGAGTTTCAGAACGGTTTACTGGAATTTCGAACTTTGTTTCAAATTTTATTCCATAATGGCATACTTATGGTACTAGAACATTAGAATTTGGAATAGTTCCATTTGTAAGTAAAAACTATGTGAACTGGAAATTGGAATTAAAGAAAAAACAAAGTAGTGGAATTTTGTTTACACAAATTTAATGACTGTACAGTAAAAAAAAAATTTTCAAGGATTTCACTGCATATCCAACAAGCTGTCGGTTTTGTGGTGGGATGCTACGAGCTGTTAATAAACATCGCGATGACCAAAAGTTGACGCTACAATGTAGACGCCGTACATGCATGAAGTAAATTTTATTTTACATTCACCTAAAAAAGTAGTTCTATTTCAGACAAGATTCGATCTAGATGCCTTCAACAATTGCTTTAATTTTTAAATTTCGAATATACACTTCTTCAGTACATTTTTCAATCTTATCTTTTTTCTTTAAAGCGTTATATTTCAGATTTAATGGTGTTACAGCTGATAAAAACGCTAAGCATTTCTTATCGGAGATGGCAAAACCAAAGGTTTTATGGTTTTTAAGCAATTTCTATTTGCCCCTTTATCATATATATTGAATTCGACTCAGTAGTTGCAAAAAAAATATCTTGTTCTAGGCTCCACAGATTGATTATGGCTGGTATTTGTCAGATCCAGTGAAGCATGCTTACGGTATTTTTGCTTCCGATAATGATTCTTCAGATTCCGACGTTGATAAGTAAGTTTTGAACATGCATCACAAGTTTTACAAGAGCAACTGTTTTTATGGAGTTTATCAATTTCAAGTAACTTTTCCAACAGTCTAGAATATGCACTCTGTAGGTCAAGTGTGGATGTCCGACCAATTATTCAAGATGGAAGCATAATGCTTCGAGTTTTTGGACAAAAGAGATTGGTTAGGTTGTTATAAACAGTTACATTTTTTATTTCTGTTCAGTCTCTTTGCGACTTTATACATATACGTCAACTCTCTTATTTTGTTCAGCTTCACTCACCAAAATGTGTTCATTTTTTTTTACTAGTTGGTACGTTGACCAATGTTCACCTGAAAATATGCACATTCAGTAGAGGACCGTGATGTTAACCGACAAAACGGTTGAGTAATTAAGTTTCTAAACTGCCTGAGATGTTCAGTAGTAAATATGTACTTTTTCTCTTCGTCTTTCTTGAATAAGGTGGATCCCCTGAGTGAACTAATATAGTTTGTCATAGATCATATTCCCTCTCGCACACTCAGTTAGGCTGTATAATAATTTTTTATGTTACTCCTAGAAATCTATTTTGGGTAGGATTCACCATTGCAGTCGACTCTCTTTCAGCGTAATTCGAAAACAGATTATAACATAGAGCTAAGTGTACCCTGATACACAGGTTAAGGATTGCTTTCCTGTAACGAACATTAGAGGATTTTTTATTTACACATCACTCACTTTAAAATACATTTCTTACTAAAGTTTTAATGAAGAACTAACAATATGTCTTCAAATTGCATTTTTGTCTTCGTCTTTACACAGCTTTCAATCGGATTGAGGTCTTGGCTTTGGTGAAGTAGAAGGTGCTTCCTCAGCAGTCATACTTGCCTGTATGGAATCAATTTTTTTTATAAGCTGTTTAGTCCAGCTGACCATTTCATTGATATCTTCCGTGCTATAAAGAAAACATCAACTGGAAGTACAACATAGAAATTTGAATTTTTTGATGAAAAAAAAGATATCTCGCACTTTTTGCAGTTTATTAAACATGGTACTGAATAATTAAATGCGGTTACATGGATAAGTCTGCAGTAATACAAAACTGAACTCTTAGTACAAATACTTCTCGTCGTAAAAATGAAAGTAGTGGGATGAGAAATATGAACAGTGGAATGGGAAAAGAACTAAAAATGTATGGAACTGAAGAGATGTGGTGAAAAGTTTAATAATAATAATAAAAATAAAAGGCAAACTTTTTGGACAACATGAACTTTTGCGCGCTTACTGATGCACAAAATGAGCGCGTAGGCCCGAACCGGTCACGGCGCTTAGCGGCTACCTCATTTGCAAGCTGAAAAAATAAGATAGAAGCTTTGAACCTAATGCATTAATTAAGACGACCTACAAACTACATTCAATTATGGAGGAAATAATGATAAACCTTTTCAACGTATCAACAAATTATATGGAAACCATGAAAAGATCAAATCTTCTGGAAACAATTTCGAATTGATCATTAAAACAATATAGCAGAAACCTTGACCTGAACGAATAAAATCCAAAATTATTAAAAGAAATCATATTTTACGTATGGTAGCTGTCGTATGATTCCATCGACTTCAACATGTAGTGTTTCTAATCTGTCCTTCAAAGCTTTTTCTGAATCTGTTAATGGGAACATCCTTGGTATAAGACCTAAGCCAAGCTGCAAGATTTTACTTTATTCACAATGCAATATTTCGAAAAAAATATCAAATAGAAATTAGCGTATAGTCAAGTAACTATATGAGCTCGGACCTTTTCAGAGAACCTAATCGAAATCAAACAACCAAAAATAATCTTGGCCTAAACGAGACACCAGTCTTATTGTAGAATACTCTAAAACGCAACTTCAACCCTTTTAACCAACGGTTTTGCTTCTCAATTCAAATTTATCGCCACCCTTACAAAAAAATTTTTAATTTCTGTTAGATCTCTGTAGAAGTTCATTAAGTAAGCGGATGGATAAATAGAACAAAGATTTATTAATTTAACTCGTCCTGAGACTACTAATAATGGCATACCATACTTCTAAAATCTCTAATTATAGAACTAGGGCTGCGATGAATAAACGAGTAAATCCGAGATGGGAGGGATTAAGCTTCACAGTTATTTTTTTCGCGCTATCAAAGGATCTACTTTCACCTAAAAAAAGTTCCATTTTTACTTCACTTAAAATTAAACCTTTAAGTTTTCTCATCTGGTATAAAATGAACCTCATCACTTCGTTTTTTCAATTGTGCAACTGCCCGCTGAATTTTATAAATACGATTTTTCACATCAACATATGCAGATAGCACTCGCAATAATCGCTCCGTACACGTTGATTTATTATTATTTATTGTTTCCAAACTTTCGATATCTTCACTAATTCTGAAAAAAAACAAACAGATACGAAAAACTTCGTGTTAATGGAAAAAGCGAAATGATAGCAAATAAAATCGCTTAGCTCACAATCAATAATATTAAACATTGATCAGGACTATTTCAAGCGTGTCTTCTTTGACTATCTATCATTTAAAACTGCCTGTATTCATTACTCAATTCCTTTTGAGTATATTCCACCTTAACTCAAGCCAAAAAAAAAAAAAGATATTAAATTATAAATTCGTGACAAATAAAAAAACCATTTCTATGGAATTTAGAGTTGGATAACACAAAAACAAAATTTCAAAGCTTGCATGTCGTGAGCCTTTCTGAAAGCAATTTGTGTAATTTTCATATTTTCCACTAAGGCTTCAACAACATCACTGGCTACTGCAATAGCTTCAGCTTCCGTCACTGATTTATTCAATCTGGAAAGAACTAAATTATAACTTTCAAGACCAGAACTTCGTTTAACCTATTTTCGAAATTCTTTTATGCATTGCAAAGGTTAATAACTTTTTCTGGTTTTTCCGATTCGCATGATTTGCTTCTAAATATACAACGGAAATTATTGGGAAAAATTAGGACAATAAAGCACCTAAATGTAGGTATCATAGTCTGAGATTTCAGGATTGCCAGACATTCTTCAAGAAGATAATTTTGAATTCTTCGTTCAGTAGGGATGCTATGTCGTTCACTTATTCCACGTCTATTATTCAAAATAGCATCCTGCCTGCAAAATAACCATCGGTTTAGTGCTCTAGAATGTCAAATTACAAGACTGAGATGTTCTATAATGAACAAATAACAATTATTTGAATTTTTCAATTCAAATCTAAAAACTAACTTCGTAAATTTATGCACCAATTGTTTTGATGAGGTAGCTGCTACATAAACTATATCCCTCTCATCAAAAGCATTGTTAATATCATCAGGAGTCAGGAATTTTTCATCGACAATATTAGCAGCAGTAGCAAATATTATAGCGTCTTGTTGTCCTTTTGAATCAGTACTTCCCAAAATACGAAATATGTGATGTATTTTTGAATCAGGAAAATCATTCGAGTCTTTTTCGCAACTAAAACTTTATGAAATTTAAAAAAAAAAAAAACTACAATGGAAAACATCCATTACAGTTACAATGCAAAATAATCGCTGGGCAATATATATTTCTTTCAAAAGCACGAACAAATAATTAAACGATGAAATCAGAAGTGACTGGACATTAGATATCCCTGGATATCAAATTCTTCACATTTCGCTATGTCGAGGTATACTGTTTAAATAGAGGAACGAACGAATAAACGCAAAATGACTAATGAGTTAAGTAACTAAACAAACAATGAAGAGAAAAACAAACTATGAAGCAATTTAACTTTTATATATTTTTATTTTTGCAACGTAACTTTAAAATTATGTTCCTGTTTAAAATATTAAATACTTACTTTGCACCCGATAGCAGCAAATATGATAACAAATGATACCATGGCCTTACATCAACTGTAAAAAGATTTGCTCCACAAAGAACGAAATACTGGCCAGACTGCGCAGGATCTGAAGCATGTAAGTAACTTCTAAACCCAAATGCAACAACATTTCAGTACTGTTGTAGTGATATTTCAGTTGATGATGACTTTGCTCTTCTACATAACTCTTATTCATAAACATAATTGTATCACAACATTAAAAAAAATGGATGTGTTCCTATTTCCGTACGTTATAGATATGAAAGTTCAGTGGAATAGCTAAGAAAAAAGTTAGTAAGTGAAATTTTTAACTTGCCAAAGTAGTACTAACCATTCTGTAAACAATATACAATATCAACAAGCGGTTTGCAAGGTAGTAACAAATTATCATAGGAAATAAGAACAAATTCCATGTGCCCATCGAAAGTCTCCTGAAAATAAAAAGTAGGCAGTCGTAGAAACCTTAATCTTAATTGTATAACTACTAATGATAATAGATTATAATATTCGAAAATTAAAAAACAATAGCGTTCTAGCTTGAAGTTCACAAACTAAAAGTTGCTAAAAAATTAACAATTGGACCTGGTCTAGTGTTACAGCAAAAAAATGTGTGATGCATCCTTTTGAGGAGATTAAGGAGAAAACCGGTAGCGATGCTTTGTCGTGGCACTGTATATAAAGTATATCTAAAGCATCATTACAGGTATAATCACTTGTTCCAGTTCCTGTAACTGCAAGAGGCCCCTGTACCTCAATAACTCTGAAAATAACTTGTCAAAATAATGTCAGATATCTGCGGATTAAATGAAACCTTTGAAGAGTAATGTCACCCACCAATTGAGAAATCACGAAAGAAAAGTCTGTTTTGATATCTAATAACAGCTAACCTGCTCTCTGAACAAATGACAATGTAAATTTCACCACACTCGTTATCAATAGCAAACAATGTCCTTAGGCTAATTTCCCTACCACTGTCACTATCCGTACGAATAAATGACGGTCCAAAATCGAATGAAGCTGAAAATAAATCATCGCCCCGTATAATAACTTACTATAAGAAAAGCTATAATTTATTTTGGATCTTTGGACAAACAACTCCCAATAATATAACATTAATGTGAAATAAAACTGACATTATCCGATGGTCAAAGAATTCGCTACCTTTAGTAAAACAAGCGCTATTTACAACGACCCGTAAATCACAATATTTATAAATTTATTTTGATTCCATATACTAAACTTATAAGCATCAACACTAATTTTTGGACAGAAAAAAGGCTAAAGCTAAATCCCAATACACTATCAATCTCACGAAATATAAAGTTCTTTTCTGTGATAAAATGAAGGAGTTCTAGAGAAAGATGTAGAAACTGAATTAAAAAGGGATTTTTAATTTAATTCTGCCAGCACAACAAAAGGGGATTTATAAATGAAGCGAAAATTAACCAATTTATTTCATAAATGATATTCAAACCTATGTAGTTACACAAGCCAAATGAACGCGCACTACTTGTTTCACTTAGACCAAGCATTGATTTAAAATCGATTATAACTGTAGGCGTAGCACAAGTGATATCGGTATCATAAATCCTTAAACTTTATTAATTGATAAAAAATGTTGCCATTCTCACAAACCTTTGTAATCCTTTTTTTTCTATCAAGAGCAATAAAAATGACAGTAAAAAATTTTATCTCTGAAAAATGAAGGCTTGAGGTGAATAAAAAGTTGCCAACAAGAATTTAGAAAGTAACACGAAACCTAATAATATTTCCATTAGAAAGAACAGCTAGTTTGTTGTAAGCGTGATGACCACACTCATGCCGCTCCTTTGAACACCATCGAATTTTAAGGATATTAACTCCACTATTTGCTGATCCCACATTGCAACCAACAAAATAGCTTCTTTAAAAAATGAGAGAAGTTAAGTAGATTTCTCTTTGCTGCTTAATTCTATAAAAATTTAAGAGCCAAAAGTGTCTTTTATTCAGCACATCCCGTTTTTTCCATTAATAGTCAACTAAATCTTGAAAGGAGTGTGAATTAATTTCAAAAAGAAAGTCCATAAATGCCCATCACTGCACAGTTTTTGGTCTAATTTGCAAGCTTGATAATTGAAAACAATATTTGATTCAGTTACTTTTGAATACAGCGGCTTAGACAGAACTTGATGTCACTGAAGTAACTGTGTTGGACATCGTCTAATCCACTCAGCCGTTACATTTTTCTATTTTTTATATCTTGGTGGTAAAAATTTGAGGAAATTCTAGTTGGTTTAAATCTCAAACTAAAATTTCTAAGCTGTTTTATTTAAGATTGAAGAAAGAAACTCCCTAGATTTCATCTTCCTATGTTTTTAGCATAGAGCAATTTTTATATATTTACAGAAGCAAAAAATTCTGTAAATATCGTGGAAACAATTACTTGCAGTGGTAAGTGGATTGCAAATGATCCATCAGAGGATCTCTTGTCACAGCTTGTCGGCACCAACAATCATAGGGTATTTCAACAACAAACACCGAATGTGCAGTTGATAACGCTACACGGCTGCCATTCTTATTGACAAACATTGCTGAGAATTTTTCCTCGAATGGTAAAGCTGGATCAATGCATAGTTTCTGCAAAAACTTAAAGGTAACAAATTCAACTACCATTTGAAGAGTTAAGCAGTATATATTTGATTTCCTTAATATCTTTACTATGGAATTTCAGCAAACTTCAAACTAACGGAATAAACTTCGTAGGATAAGACAAATCGGACTAGATACATAAAGAAATACGGGACTATGCCCTTATTTTATGTTGCTATGAACAATATGGTTTCGTGCAAAAATTGGAAGTCACCTAGTATTGGTATTTTGGTACCGAAAGATTTTAAAAGTTCACTTTCTATGTCCTTTATTACAGCCAACAAAATTTCACTACCAAACCACGTTGATTCACTTCATCCACTTCCAAAATTTTTTTTCTCCACTTCCCTAACCTAACCATATCAGTTTAATAAATCATAGTTTCTGCAATCTCTGAAGATTGTTTAATATTGCTAACGTCAATCTGGATTAATAATAACTTACAGTTCGTCTTTTACAGTAAGGCTTTCCATCGGTTCCGGGATACAAGCCAGCAATAAACCACAAAATATTGCCATCAAATACCATAAGTCCATGACCCATGTAATTATCGATCAAGATATTTCCCGAAATCCCATCAGCCAGAAAATCTAATAACATATCCATAATCCTGAAATTACAATTTACAACATACTATCAATGACTTATGTAAGTTTCAGACTTTTCTGCTGTAATTCACTTTGTTAGGCACCTTAAATAAAAAAAAAAAAAATCAGCCAATAGAAATGGAGCAAACAAACATACGAATTAGAATGTACTAAGATCTGTCTAGTAGCCTATACTCGATGAATTTTATCAAAACCAAAAACATTACTTGATAAAGTCATTACAGCTTATTTCTATGGCACTAACTTCCAGTACTTTTGACTTACGCAGTAATTACCCCCGTTCATCTATAAATTACTGATACAGCAACTGTGCCTTCCTGACCTAGCAAATCACGACTTAATGATTACGTCTTAGTGACACATCAAACATGCCTCGTCTAACGACTAAAATCTTCACGCCTGTTAATCAAGCTTTATCCCAACAACAATTTAAATAAGATACTCAAATTACTCGCTCCCATGCTGCGCACGCTATGCAATTATTTGTATCCATCTATCATGCATCTGTTGGAGTCGAATAAGAAGGTATAAGCTTTCACTGAGTTCATCTTAAATTTTTAGTCTAATTTGCTGATAAAAATTATCAGTTCAATGTTAACAATAGGAAAGTCAATTTACAACCTTCACTATGACACGTAAATGAAAAATCAAAAAAATTTCTTGAAAAATTTTCATTCCTTTCAAATAATTATCATCGTTCATCAGCATGTAGTGATAAAAATGTTTTATACATTCAAGAATTCATAAAATTTTGCTTCCACGCATCGAATAATTTCGTATATTGTTGAATTCAGAAGTGATATTGTTTTATGCAGCAAATTACATCCAAAATATCCCCACTGAATTCAGCAATATCTCTTCCGAATTTAGCAATATCCTTTCCTAATTCAGTAGTACTGCTAATGATTCCATCAATGTTGCCAAATATTTCCCATTTCCTTCCATCTTTCCATTCTGCATGTCCCTTCATGTGGCGATTGAAATTCTGATTTGCTTGCATAAGAAGTGCTACCGGTCAGCGTAATTGGTCAGTGTGTGTGTGTGTGTGTGTGTGTGTGTGTGTGTGTATGTGTGTGTGTGTTATGATTACATAGTAGTAGTAGTAGTAGTAGTAGTATTATATAATGGGAATCCGTAGAGAGAATGTCCAGCCAGCTGCTCCCTGTTCAATTCGATTCATTCCTTTCATTCGTCATCCTTTTGGCATCGATCTTCAGCGGTGCTTTCCATCAATACAGTCACTTCAAATTCTACTACCACGTTATTCTTATTATTATTACTATTCACATTTAAAAACTTTTCATATCAAATTTGTTCCAGTCCAACATAAATGACTCATCATTATATAATGGGAATCTGCAGAGAGATCACTTCAGCAATTCGCCATACATCTCAACACTATTTTAGCTTTCTAGTTTACGCTCTTAATGAACCGTTTCGATGTGATTTCACTTTTAATACTACCGTCCATTAATAAATTCACGTCATTTCATAAATCTCACGTAGACGACATCCATTTCATCCCTGTTTTATTTTAATAAATTCACGTCATTTCATAAATCTCACGTAGACGACATCCATTTCATCCCTGTTTTATTTTAATAAATTCACGTCATTTCATAAATCTCACGTAGACGACATCCATTTCATCCCTGTTTTATTTTAATAAATTCACGTCATTTCATAAATCTCACGTAGACGACATCCATTTCATCCCTGTTTTATTTTAATAAATTCACGTCATTTCATAAATCTCACGTAGACGACATCCATTTCATCCCTGTTTTATTTTAATAAATTCACGTCATTTCATAAATCTCACGTAGACGACATCCATTTCATCCCTGTTTTATTTTAATAAATTCACGTCATTTCATAAATCTCACGTAGACGACATCCATTTCATCCCTGTTTTATTTTAATAAATTCACGTCATTTCATAAATCTCACGTAGACGACATCCATTTCATCCCTGTTTTATTTTAATAAATTCACGTCATTTCATAAATCTCACGTAGACGACATTCATTTCCGTTTCAATGAAAAGAAATAAGTCCATTTTCAAATTGTCATCTGTACAAAAAATGAGATGCAAAGAGTGGAGGGAACAGAGTGTCACGGACGGACACGCGTTCGTGTTGAGGTGCGCCTGGTACGTACTCCGCCGCCCCTCTTCTTTCCAGTGGTAATATACCTCTCTACCATCGTTGCATCTTTTTCCCTTTTAATTCTTCCGCACTACCTGTATTATATATATAAATATAGATTGCTTTTAGTAAATATCATATGTACTGTTATTGACAGTTAGTAATTAGATGACTAGTTTTCAAGATTAGACTAATTTAGGATTGCCCTCTAAGGTATGCTTTACCCTTCATGCATTTTCTTGTTTGACATCATTCTGAGACATTTAGTCGCATCATATCCTGTATTGCATTTAACCTATTCCGGTATCAAAAAACGCATATATTATCAATGATTTAGAAAAAAAAAAAAGAAAAAAAACGTGTAATACACGTGCAGGACAAAACTTTATTCGGAGCATGTGTATTTTAGCGCTTCAATAAAATTTAATTTTAGAATGAAGTTGAATTTTAAGAGGATGGATATTTAAATTGAAATATGTAATTCCTGAAAAAAAACTTTTGGAAATTTTGAATTTTCGAATAAAATAAGCAGATGAATAAAGGTGGATAATGAGAATGGAAGGGAGTGAGTTCGATGAATTGCTCAATCTTCTAGCGATTGGTCATCTTTTCCCTTCATAACACTGAATGGAATGATTTGATTATTCAATCAGAATTTTCACTCTATCATTTAAATTTAATCTTTAAGTTAGGAATTAATTGTTCATTTCTTGGTATTTCATCAAAAATTTTTGCTGCACTTCAATTTGTATGCATTTATTTTTTTTTTTTTTTTTGTAGCGTAATTTGTTGTTTCAAAAAAAAAAAATGTTGTGAATCATAAATTCGACAAAGTGCTAAATGAGTATTTTTCAATTTTTCATTTCATTTATTAGATATTTTTTTTAAATCTTAGACAAGAAAAAAAAAAGAGGCGAAGCAGTTTAAAATTTGATATTTCCTACAGTAATATTTTCCGTCTAATTGGAATGATTTTAGAAGACAAAAGCGAAATGTAAGAAGAGAAATAATAATTTTAGGATCTGTAATAGAATCCCACTTTTCCCTGACGACTTATTGTTTATTTGAAATCCGATTTTCCCTACCAATAACAGATTTAGCAACGGCAAGGTGGCTGTTTCATTAATCCTATTAACAAACTTACTCAATATCTATGAGCCTCAACTGTTCAGCAATTATTTTTGACAATAAACTTAACTACAGTATCGCAATACTGATATTTTCTTTATATGCAAAAAATATCTTGACATTTGAAAGTTATTAAAAATTGGTGATTTTATACACATTTTCTTTTTTTTTTAGTTACTGTTAAATTATTATTCGTTACTAATTTTTGTTATATTTAAAGAAAATTTAAGTTATTTTAAATCATCTTTTTTCTTCAAATACACAAGCACTCTTATTTAAAAAATCACACAATAGATTAATTAAATCTGAAATACATTACTAACCATTCTTAACTTGAATACACCAATATTCAAATCTACTCTTTCAGTCGATAATTCATTGATCATTCCAGTTACTTACTACTGAAATTTACATTTAAATCAGTGCGTTAAATCTAAAAAAAAATTTTTTAAATCAAAGAAAGCGTGAAAAAAAGAAAAAAAACGAAGCGATTTAATCAGTTGATTCAAAAAATTTTTTTTCAAAATTGGAAGATATTTAAAATTTTATATGAATCTGTAATTAAATTTAAAAGATTTACTTACATAGTTTGGCTGTGCTATATTTTACTTAAGTGTTTTAAGCATTTCTTTTGCAACGATAGATTATGCAGTTAGTCATCAACTTACTTTAATGAGTTTAAATTTAATTGAGCTATTAAAAAATTGTCGTTCACATCATGATAGTTTAAATTATCAATAAATTTCAAGAAAAATAAAATATATTTCCGTTGAATAATAAAAATTTTCAGAGATTAAGAACTTTTCAATATCTTTCTATTATTTATTTATTTATTTTTTTTCGAATACTATTTCATTATGAGTTTGTGATATCTAAGTAACAGATTTAAATTTTGTTTTGAAAATAAGTTCCAGTTAAAGTATTCGTTGATCATAAGTTGTTTACTGCTTAACACATCTGTTATCATTATCATCATTGGTAGATTGGTCAGTAGCTATGATCAGAATTCAAAAGAGAATACGATAATGGACAATGGCCACAACTCAAATGATTCAGCATAAAATCCTTTGGTGATGAAATTGGCTCATTAAATTGACCAGTTCTTTGTCATTTGTGTTTTTTAAATTTCTTAATTTTAAATTTTATGCCTCATTTGAATGGTTCATCTTAATAATGCGAAAATTTCATTTCAAACACTTTTTTTTTTTTTGTTTTCATCAAATGAGGGTAATGCTTTCTTCAAAAAGGTCAGTGATAAAATGAAAAGTTCTAGCTGTAGCGACCTTTTGCCATCATCTGTTGAAAGTGTTGATTTTTAACTTTTGAATTCTTCCTTGTTTCAAAATGAATTTAATTCAACTATGTACAGTAGGAATAAAAAGAAAAAAAAAAAATCAGATGGATGAAATGGAAGAGTTGCTATCTTCAATGTATGTCTAGATGAGTGATGCAGGCAGAATTTGTCCTAATTAATTAATCAATCTTTCTCCTTAATAGAGCAGTTTATTTTCATTTTTAGCAGGAAAAAGTCACCTCTTCGTTACTTTTCACCAAATGTTTCATTTTTCGACGCTGGCAGTAAAATTGGATTTTCAGCGAATAAAAATAAAAAAGCAAATTTTTTTTTTTTTTCGCTGCTTGGAAATTTTTGCATTTTAACAAGATTAATGATTAATTCGCACGAATAATGAATGAATGCCACTTTTTTTTTGTATTTAAAAATTTACACTAAAGTTTTTTTTTTTTCATTTTTTCTTCTTGCAGATTTTGAAGGAAGTAATATTGCTGGAAGAATGTGAGCATTATTAGATACGGCGATCTCAAATTTGCTGGTAAAAAAAGAAAAATAAAATAGAGACGAAAAAGAGAGGAATTATTAAATTGCTTTATGACGGATAAACATTACACAATTATCAGCCACCTCTTTCCTTATCAGCCATCGATATTTCGACATCAGTATTTCATATCACGCTAATAAACTTGTCAAAAAAAAAAAAAAAAAAAGAAAAAATGCGCCACTATATTTAAATGCTTTGCATCATGAAAAAAAAAAAAATGGTACTTTTACTTCTATTTTTTTTTTTTTTTAGATTTTGGAATCTCGAACATTTTTACCCTTTTTTAGCAACTGATATTTCTATTAATTCAAAAGAAAAATTACGACAAGTTGAGAAATTAAAAAAGAAGCAAAAGAATTTAAATCACTAATTAATTTCTCTTTAACTGTTTGTTACGTACGTCTAGTAAATAAATCATTTAAGTATTTCAGCGCAAAATTTTGTTTTCTTTAGATCTAATTACTCATGATTAGGTTCATTTCTGCTATTATTACGATTTTATATTCGTAAAGAATTTTCAAATTTATTAATTTCAGAGGGAAAAAAAAAAAAAGAAATTAATTAAAAAGTAGTGGTGAAATTCGAATGGTCAAAAGCAAAGAACGAAAATCCGAGTGGCGGAAAATTTCCGAGTGATAAGCACCGAGTGAATGGAGCAATTCCGAGAGAATCCTTTCTTTGAGAATGTTCTCCCGGTGTTGTGTACAGTTTGATTTCGCTTGAGCTCCTAGAATCCCCTTAACCTTCCCCGCCTGACCTCACCCATATCCCGCAGTATTATTCTTTCTATACTGATAATCATATAAAAAGGAACATATTTAAGTTTGGTACTTATTCCCATTAATCCACTCGGTCTAATCCAAAAATCATTTCAAATTCCTTCTTGCTTTTTTTTTTTTTTTGTGTTTCTTTTTTTTTCGATTCAAAAAAGAGAGAGGTAATTATGAGCGCAAAATGCAATAACCAGAAATTATAAAAGATTTTAAAAATTATAATATTTTTTGCGAAGTATTCCAGGAAAAAAAAAGAGTTTTCAACTTCTTTTTCTTAGCAAAAAAAAAAAAAAAATGCAACTCTAATATGAAATGCTTTTTTTTTCTTTTTAAAGACAGAAATTAGAATTTCTGACGAAAATCTTTACTTGCTCAGCCACACTGCCATGGAGGCGTTGAAGCTTAGTCGGTTATGGCAGTAAGCATGAACAATTACTGAAAATAAGGCTTGTCAGTAATGAGGAATGATTTGGAGGCATCATCACTAATTTTTTATTTCTTTTTCTTTTGAGAAAGTCATTCCTCGTCTGTGCAAGCCTTGATTGCTTATTTTCTCATTAACCTGACTACTCCAACAAGTCCAAATGTCTTTCTGAAGGCATTTTTTTTTTCTTTTTAATTAAGATGAAATATGCAACCATAGTTAGCCATTTTTTCTTTCTCATTTAAATTGTCAAACTTTATTTTTTCTTCTTTCTAATATAAATGTATGCCTTTGCAAATTTTCTTTTTCTTCCTTATTATATTATCGCTTTCTTATCTCTGAATTATCGAAATTTTCGTTGGCTGATATTTAATATCCTACTTTTTACCTTGAAGTGGCAAATGTTTGGAAGTTAATAAAGCAACGTTAACAAACCATTTGAGTAATTTGTTCAAAATTAAAACAGCTGTAGCATATATTTCTCCAATTTGAACATCTAACTTACCTAGTATTAAAACTAACTTTAAACGGTTTATACTGCAACATTAAATACAGATTTTGAAAGTTTCACAAACTGATTCATTTGATTCGATTAACAGAATTAACTTCAACTAATCAGTACATGGGATATAAGATCTCCAGTAAAATTTATTACATTTTATTTAATGAGATAATAAACTGTTCGGTACATAAAAATCATATCAACTTGACAAACATGTGCTCCATTGTGTCTTCTAGACCGAATATTCTCTTCGGTCCTGTTTTACAAGCTTGGAACAATTTGGAAAATACAGCATCTCCTTTTGGGTGATGTTTCATATGTCCAATAGTATCTTCTGCCATTGCTCTATAAAGCAATTATCATTTTAGATAAAATAAAATGCTTGAAAGAAGCAAGATACAACTATAAAAAACGATCTAGTCGATGGGGAAGAAAACAAATTCCAGCTGTTCATTTAAAATGAACTGTAACGTCAGTGGAATAATTAGCCAACAGAACATGTTTCATTGTCTGATATTTCTTTTGACATATTTGACGTCACACTGCATATTTTTTAGCAACAAAATCGCTTTCTACTACATCTGAATAAAAAAAACACTTCCACTAAATAAAATAGATGGCACAAGAATTATCAAGAATAATTACTACGTCACTTTTTGAAATCCGATACTCTTATTTTACTTTTTCTCTATGCTATCATCTGTTACTTGTGTATATGAGTTATACCAAAAGAGTGCATTCAGTGATAATAAGGAAAATGCAAAAAATAGAGCTCAGGACCGGTAATTTTGTTTTCAAGTCTCAAAAAAAAGAAATACGTTTATGTATGATATATTAAATATTATAACTGGTATATTGATTACTTCTCCAGGAATTGTTATAAATTAATTGTTATATTTTCTCAGGGATTATTATAAATTAAAACATAAAGGTAATTGTTATAAATATCCGAAAAGAATAACGGGTATTGTAAAGACATTACTGTATAATTTGAATATTTACACGTTCTGGACGACTTTTGCTTAGGAAGTTAAAAAGTAACAATAAAATTTTGAACACGATATGAATACAATTCATTAATATGACACCTGGAAGAACCTATATTTTCGTTAAACTGGATATAATTCAAAGTAGTTAATCAGCTTTATAAAAATATGGTGGAAAAATTTTAACCCCAACCAAAATTTGAAACACCTGGTATATTTCAATAAATCACAAACTGAGCAATCACAAATATTTTTTTACAGGAGCTACTACTGAAAAAGCTGTAGTTTCTTGGGGTAGAATCAAAATTAGAAAAATGGTGAAAAGCAAATAACGAAACGGATTTACATACATCGATATCATGAACAATGAAATTAGCAACTAACTTATTTTCTCTTCGTATCTTTAGTTACTCTAAAACTATAATCTCATCATACTCATCGAGACACTTGATACTAAAATTTCAAGAATCAAAGTAAAATTGCGTTCTCCAGAAGTTCCCCTTCCTCTTTTCGGAAACAAAGAATCACAGCCCAAAACATTTAGTTTCTCAAACGAAAATGGAGCAAAACTTCGTTTTTCGAAGCCACTTATGAGAAATTGCAAAAAAAAAAATGAAGCAGAACAGCTTCCCAATGAGTAATTATTGATTAATGAGGTCATGTACTAAGTAAATATCAAATATAATCGAGTGATGGATAAATCGTAACTTCGAAAGAATGAAACTTCGACGTAATCATCGAGAAATTGAAAGAAAAGAAATGACTTAGCGATGATTCATAAACAATGTAAAAACTAATGGAAATATCTCCAGCAAAAAAGAAAAAAAAAAAAGCAAAACAAAAAGTTACTTAAAATTTCCACTACAACTGTACACTGTCGCTATTTTGAAATTGGAAAGCTTCACGAATTTTAATGGAAAATCTACCTAGCTTCCACACGTCCCATATCTTCACGAGTCTGTATTAAAGCACTGAGAAGTTCCACATGTATGTCGGGGAATTTGCGAACCAATGTTGTTGTTTCAAGAGCTAATAAACTTTTATCTCGGAGACTCAGAACATCTGACATGGATATGAGAACCACTGTTAAATCGGTAAACTAAAATAAATGATATTTTAACTTTTTTTTGGAAAACAAAGAATCTAAATTCTTTTTCTTCTTTTGTTCAAAACAATTTAATGGTAGTATTTAATAGCTGTTAAACTAACACCATCTTATTTCAACTTTTTATTGGCAATACTAGATATCTGAGAAATGATCAAATTATAAACATGTTACACTATTTCATTTCTCACGAAATACCTTAAACCTAGCAACACTAATTAATAAATAGTATTAACATTGTCAGCGAAAGTTAAAATATTTTGCAAGAAAAAAAGGAAAGTAGATACCGTGACGTCAACATCATTCAACAATTTTGAAAACAGCTGTGTTAGCCGTTCACCATCACGTCTTAATAATCTAGATGCCGTATAACGATCGTCGTAATTTGCAAGCGATAGTCGTCTTAAAAGTCAAGAAACTAGATTTAATACAAGAAGATTTAAGAAAAAATACTGAATTAGTATCCTACATTTCGAAGATGACTTGTAGGACCAATTACTACCTTCTTAATTGTTTCAGACATAAAAAAGATTTTCCATTGTTCTGACACACATTAGTACTGAACTTATTAAAATATACATCTATATAGATAATATGACGTTTTTAATTTCGATATCCTCTATCGAAAGACTTCGTTGATACAACGAAACCATGATAAAAGTTTCATTCTATTTTCCAATGAATTTTTAGTTCTAGCTTTTTGGATAAAAAATTAGAAATTTGGATCTGTGGAAAGAGAGCCCACTTCAATCTCAATGTTCCGAAGAAACTTCACCTGCTATCAATGCCAGTCATGTATTCGCCAACTATTTTATACTGTATTTCCATCAGTAATGCACATCGAATGTGGGGCCGAAGGTGCTTATGATCACTGTAATAATCAGCGATTGTCATGCAGATCGTCTCCAAAGCTGATGACCCACCAAGCCTCAAATTTTGAAAAATGAAGCAGAACAATTTTAGGGAAAGAATGAATCAAATGAAAAAGGGAAGTAAAAGCGATAAATTTATTTGCGCCTCAGGAATGTGACGCCATAAGATGAAATATTTTGTTCTTAAGCAGTAATGTTCAGAATTTCCTGTTATTTGGCAAAAACTTCAATTTCTTAACATCCTTAACAACACAAAACAGTTCAAGCTTTAATTTATATATTTAAATATGTTTCGGTGCATAAAAATGTTCTGAATCAGGCCTAATAATCGTCATATGTCTGATTTTCAGAGAAACTTTCATGCTATGATTATTAGATTATTTTGTAAAAAAAATCACATATTTATCCAAAAAAAAGTATTTTCAAAAAGGAAATTAAAATAGGCAATGTCAAAACATAAAAATTATTAGCAGCTTTAAGGCAGGCCTCTTTAAATAATGTAAAGTAATTTAAGTAATCGGTAGAACTTGAGCTGGAGGAAATAATAACTAGAACTATAAATTTTATAAAGATTCCGTGTATAAATAAGCAACGTTACTACTGTCAGAGATATACGGTTGAAAAGTTAACATATTAATCTGAACAAAAGCAAGATACCATTTCTTAGTTAGGATTTCAGCCAGATGTGGAGCAATGTCTTCGCTGACTTCATCAAGCAAAGTGCCAATCCTGTAAAGCTTTTCAAATAGCGCTAAAAAGGAGTAAATAAAAGGAATAAGAGAGGAAAATTATGCCCGATATATGTCCAGCGACTGCGATATTCTCCAGTGATGAAAATAAAAAACAAAAAAATTAGGAAAAAAGAAAAATGAAAAATTTAAAATTTATGCAAAACAATGTATTAATAACAATCACTTACAGAGATTTTAAATTACATAATTAATACTCACGCCGATTGCATTCCAATATTCCAGCGCTTCTTTAATTGATCAATTTTATCAAGCAGTGCTTGCCTCGAAACTACCATTATGGATAAACTTCTATTGGAGTGAATTGAACCGGAAGAAGTAGCGACTTCAATATTCGATGAGTTCGACGGCGAAAGATCTGTTTCCATTGTTAATCGGATGTGTTGTTTTAATTTTTCCGTCGATTCTACACATATGTCCAAATTATTGGCCACCGCAATCTGCGATTCACCCACTTTTATAAATTTGTAAAATTATTCTTGAATTTCAGATTTAAAAACAGCTCTGAAAACAAGTACTACAAAAAATATCTTTATTCAGCAATTTCAACAAAGGAAAGGTGAAATCAAAACGCTAATGAAATAACTCTGAAAAAATATAACATTTAGTGTGATTGAAAACATACTACTGTGGCTGTGAACTCTTTGAAATGATTACGGTTTTCGAAATGTTTAGTTTTATAAGCTGTAGCAGCATCTGCAAACACTTTCTTTTATTAAAAATACTCTTCTACCCAAAATCTTCCTCTACGATAAACATAAATAATGGATAATAGTCAAAAAGTTCTGTTTCGCTGTTATTTGACTGTCGATTACTTAAAACAAGTAATAAAACATTAAAACCAGAACACCACATAGAAACTGTACCTTTGTATTTATTTGCAAAATTTAGAAATTCTTCGACACTAACTTCCACAACATTTGGTATGATATCATGAGAAACTTCTCTTGTTAGTGAAATCTGAAGTGAAACCAAACAATAAAAATTCCGAATATAATAACGCTAGTAACAAAAATTAAAATAAAGAACGTACCGTATCCTCAATCATCCCGAAAAGGATGCTTGGCAACTGCGTATAAAAGTACCCCAATCTTTCTTCTTCTGGATGTACATCCTTATACCAATCCTCAAACACAGATATCATATGAAAAATACGCCATCCACTGCTCCTTTGAAAGAAAAAGAACACATTCTTTAGTTTCAAAGATGGAATAACTTAGTAAAGAGTTCAAGAAATTATTTACTTTATATATATTTTCAATTTTCTTCAAATGATATATATCAGATTTCATCTTACTAGCTCACGCTTTACGCTTCATAAATACTAACATCCTTTTCTTGCATTAGTGTTTTCTCTAGCCACTCATGCATATCTCGTCGCGTTATTTCGATGAATCTGAAAAACTAACACTATCGGTAGATACAATCAGCTTTTAATAAAAGTTTTTACTTTTATAGTAACCGAAATACTACAGGTATGAGTATTTCATTTCGATAAAGATATTTTATTCTTCCTTAGAAGGAAAATTAAAAACTGTGGACGAAAATGAAATTTCATCTCAATTTATTTAAATTAAATAAAGTTTGGAACAACTAACCTATCACAAAGTTCAGTAACAGTGGATTTCGATAAAAGAGGATGATCAGCCAATAGTGCAGCTGTATTGATTTGTAATCGAGGATTTCCCAAAATTTGTTCACTACTGTAAATGCATTACTGTATCTATTTTAATACAAAATGGGGAATAATGAAGGCCGCTGAAACTCACCCATAAGCATTGACCCAACTGAGAAGCTGTACAAGTTCATTTTTCTCCAATTTTTCTGAGGCGATCTCACGAAGCTGAAAGCCAGCAAAGCTTAATTTAAATCGAACATTTATTCCGAAAAATGACGAAATCAAAAATATTAGTGCTAATTTCATGACTCAGTCATTGAATTTATCTTTTATTTTTGAAATTAAGAAGTCAAGTGAAATATTAACCACATAAAAAAGCGGACAGGATATAGATAAGACACTTAAATGTGAAAGATAAAGAGAAAAATGAAGACTATAGCTAAAAAAAAAAAGGAAAATAAACAAACGAACACGTCCCGATAACAGATTATGATACATGGATACGAAACGATCATATATTCCATATGATGGCGGGAAACATGGCGAGGCAGCACTCTTCGCTACCATTAAATCATCTACTAGTACAAGACGGCAAACTTCCAAATATCTGGAAGCATCATTACATAAATAAGGTTATCATTTCATTAACAGAATTAGATATTATTTCTTGCAGAATTCCAATGCTGGATATTTAATTTAAACCATGGTGTGTATTCCACTGAAATGAAAAATAAATGATTTGGCAAAAGAACGCTAAGAACAGAACGTTTTCTAATCAATTAGGAAATATTTTATAAATAATTGGATGCAACTAAAGGAAATCCAGTCCTTTAGAAAATGAAAATTACCTAGCAAGCCACTGCCTATTTAATGATCGATCTTCCAACTGATTACCTTCGATTCGCTGCTTCACTGTGCTAGCAATCACTTCCAGACATTTTTGACGCCAATTACGGGGTCGGCCAGGAGGTATAAAATCATTGGTAGATGACCGCCGATCCATATAGTATTGGTCAATCCTGAAATTTTAAACAGAATAAAGAGGTAACAGAAGATTCAAGATACTAAAATTCATTACAGATTAAAACCAGTGCTAATATCAAAACACAGCTAAAATTATGAACTTTCGTAAACGTTGAAGCTTGTCCATGTGCATCAGACAAACTTTTGAAAATACTTAAAAACTAGAAATGAAGTTAAAGACAAAAAGAAATGTTTCGTATATACCTCTCTTCACGTTCGATGATGCGAAGAGCAGTAACTAACTGCATCGGACCCTGTTCGGTGCCACGCACTGCTTCCAGGCAACGAGAGCAGATGTACCACAACTGTTTTGCAAGTTCTTGTATAACTTTATCAAGATCCAAAAAATACGTTTTCAGTAGCTGAAAGTGAACACTGTAAATGAATATATTAAAAAATATAGAAAAAATTTTTTACTCTTTCATTCATTAATTTTCGAAATACAACTCAATTTCCATTTTTACATGGATAATAACAAAGGTGAATAGTGACATCCTAGTAAGCAAAGCCCTATCTTCCTTAGATTAAGGAAATCTTTTGTTTGCATCTCTTCCAGTTATACCAAATTCCATAATTTCATTGGAGAATAAAAACACTTTTCATAATTAAAAAACGACGCACTATTTAAATGTTCTTACAGCAAAAACATGCATTTTTTTCGTAGTCAACGTTGCGTTGTTGCAATTTGTGCACTTCATACATCAAATCATCACGTGCATGCTCCATTTCCATGATACTGCAAAAAGATATTGTAAACTATTCGTAGGATATGATCAGAAAAAAAAAAAATGTGCTCCACCAATCACTAACTTTTTATGCGCCAGAAGAAGCTTTCCATCCTGAACGTATTCACGCGTTTTTTCGATTGTTTCATTAATTTCATAAATATGTTGCAAATGTCCTATTGAAGTTGCATACTGACTATTTTTAATGTTTGCTTCTCGTAATTTTGCCATTTTCTGTTTCAGCTCTGGGAATGCCAGCAATGTTGTATAAATTTCCTGCAAACTACAGAAAGAGGAGAGTTTTCGTCAGAAAAGTCAGTAATAAATTAGACAAAAGCCATGAAAATCAAAAAAACAAAAACTTGACTGCACAACAAATTTTTCTCCTGATTAGATTGCACTTTTCATGTTAATTAAGAACTGAAATGCAGACAAAAAAGGAGAATCAACGGACTCCATAAATCTATGAAGCAGAACTTGTGAATATAAAAGCTTAGGGACGGTAATTTTAAGTAACAGTTGTAATATGGAACGAAAACTTCATGACGAAAAGAGCTAGAAAAATTCGGATAACTTCCAAGATAAAGTAATTTTTTCTAGAATTTTTCACATGTTAATTTTATCAGAACTTCTCACTTTGTTTCAACTCCCTTGATATCCTCAACAGTTGTAGACAAATGTCCAATGGCAGTTCGAATACCTTCAAGTTGTGATTGCACTCCGGTTCGAAGCATTGCCTCTACAGCTGTCTAAAACCGGATTCATGGAAAATTACACTTGGAAAAGGGCAAAATTAAGCAGAACTGCCCACAAAACTACTCTTCGAAAGGTTTTTTACAATTAGTCTTATTTACAGACATAGGAGATAAGTGTTTTAAATTAATGCCGAAATTTGAAAACAAAAGAAAAAGAAAGCAAAACCAGCAAGACCTTTTTTCTATCAGCTCTTTTCTTGAATGTATCCAATTTTTCCAACTGGTCTGGCCTTTGAAACATTTGTGCTACTTGAACTAATGCTGCTGCATGTGCCTCTTTCTCGATTGCATCCACATCCATTCTGTTTATTTACAGTATAAATGAATTGAAATTGTTGCAAAAATTTTCATGGAATTTCACACGGTATTTGCTGTTTCTTTTTAATTGATCGTCATATTTCCACAGATTATAGATTGAAATAAGAGGCGATAACAAATGAAGAGATTATTTCCTGACAGTTTATTAATTTGCTTTTTTCCCCTGTCACAATTGTACAGCCTTATGAGCCTGAACTTTCTAAGTTTAAACGACGACGTAAACCTGGGCTAATAATTGGTACCATAGACTGAAGACTTCGGCACTCACAAACCTTACATGAAGTTACACATCCGTCTCATGCTGGATCAGCAACACTCAACTTTTCCGTCCTTATCAAGATAAAATTTTTCTCATTTCCTGCTACTCTCAACACTCAACTATCTTTATCAACCCTCTCAATCTCTGTCGTATCCACAATTTCCATAAATTTGCTGTCACAATTAGTAAACAAATTCAACCTTGCAGAAGGAGACTATCCGCAACTCCTGTCACTTCTTGCATGTCTTATTTTCTCTCCCTCTCTTTCACTCAACAATGCTGCATCTCCTCTCAATCTTGAATTCTCCACTAAAGGCATTGTGTTTTCATCTGAAGAGGTTAAATATTCCACTCCGAAAACCTAGGCTTTCAGGAGTATGAGGATCAACAAAGAAGCAAGTTCACGAGTGCAAAGGAGGAGGTAGGTATGTGTGGTTTGACTTACGTGTTCATGCACGTGACGTGACACCTTATTTAGTTTATCTGCACGGACGTGTTTGCTTTTTCTCACGTCATATGAAATGGTGCTGAATGCAGTGAAAAGTGAAAGATACTGAAATTTGGGATTGCTTGCTCACTCTAATTCATTATTTTTCTAGCTAAAGTTGATTATGTAATTAAGAATTATAATTAAATAGTTGAGGAATGTAATTAAGAAATGGTAATTAAAGTGATTGACATATTGTACACTTCATCTGATCATTAGATGTTTTAAATGTAAGAGGGAGGACCGATAGCTTATTATGCATTAAATTATTTAAATATTGAAAGGAACTTTAAATTTAAGGATGAGGAAGAAAAGAGGGAAACGATATATGACGAGTAATCCGGATTGGCTATTACGGAGGCGTGAAGGCTTCCAGATTCTAGATCCGGTTGGCTACCAGTTGCCTAGTTGTTCTCATGGTATATCCTTCTTTTTCTTCAAAGTTTTATTTCACACTGTTGACTTTTAAATGAATAAAATTGGAAATTTAATTTGCTTCTCAGACGAAATATAATCAATGAACAGGACAACTGGATATTTTAAAGATTATTTTGAGGTTACTTGTTACTTGATATATATCGTAATACATAATGAGTGAATATCACTGTGAATGAAATGATTGCTTTCTTGTAAACATTAAAATTCTTGGCATGGTGATAGCAAGTTTTGTTTGATTTGCTAATCTGCAAATTTAATTTTATTTACTGGCTAAATATGTTTTGGGTTTTTTTTTCTGATTTAATTAAGAGAGAAATTGTTCTTTGTGTAACTTTGAAGGATTTTATAAGTCATTTCATTTCAGGACCGTGTTTATTGTTTGAACATAGAACTGAAGAAAAAACGGAGAAATTTTTTGCTTGTGCTGTTTATCGTTCTCAAAAACGTTGTTCATTTCGAGTAAATGTTAATGACGAAAATGTTTCCAGCAATTCCCGTAAAGATTCTGATACACCGAATGCTGCTACTACATCGTTTTGTTATGCTGTTATACGTGAAAAGTAAATTTTTTTTAGAATGTTTTTTTTTCTTACGATCCACATTTAAATTCTAAATATGTTGATACTTTGGAAATGCTTACTTGTTAAACAAAAATTTTATGTGAATTAACATGAGATGAGTATTACAATGTTACACTGACTTATGCCTTTTAATAAAGGTTAAGTGTGGAATTCGTTTTTTTTTTTCACAGGGTGAATTTACTGAAATCAAAGAATGAAGAGATATACTACTGTACAACATGCAATGATGTTTTTTCTTTGCCACATGTTCATCCGGTGAAAGGACCGCTTGAAATTTCTTCTCTAAGAAGGCCTTCACAACTATTTATCGCACGCATACAAAATGATTCGGAAAGTGTAAGCTTACTTAGTTTTATTCGTATAACTTTTGTTATTCCTCTGTCGAAAGATTTTTTGAAAGCGTCGATAATAACATCGTTCGGAGTGTTTGGTCTTCGTATTCGACTACCACTGAAGAACGTTTATATTGGTGGGTACTTCACTATAGAATAAAGAAGCAAAATATGTATTTGAAATGGAAGAGAATGTATTGTTGAACTTTTAGCAGTATTGGTTCTCAGAGGAAACATTGTCGGTAATAGTGAATGCTATAGAAAAATCCGGTTCTGACGGGATATTATGCATCGGAACACCAACAGTATTCGAACATTTTCAAAGCCGCAAGTTACTTCGGCAAAGAATTAAATCATTTTTGTTAGACATCGATTCTCGATTTGTGAGACTTTCTCCAAAATTTTAATATATTATGCTGGAATTTCCATAATTACTTTGTTTAAAATGTGGAGACGGAGTTTTCTTTATTTCCTCTTCAAATAATACTTTAGCTTATTAGTAAACTGGAAGTTTTAATTAACGTTCATAAGCTGATTAAGTCATAAAAGTCATCGGAAATTTTTCAGTTTGATCAATCTCTGCATTCTGAGCTTTACTGCTTCTGACTATTTGAAATTTATTTCGATAGAAGATATTTGACAAATAACAGTTTAAACATAAAAATTTTCAGATACCATTTTTTCGTTCTAGTCACTTCGCGATGTACAGTGTGCTGACAAATCATTTTTACGATCCCAAAAGTACGGGGAAGCTGATTACGTTTTTTGAATCAGTTAGTAAGCTATTGATAATATGCGATCCTCCATTCGGTGTTTTCATAGAAACCTTATTAAATTCAATAAGAAAACTTCGAAAACAGTTCTTCTCCAGTCTTAATAGAAAGTAAGTTCTTAAAAAAAAAAAAAAAAAAAAGTGTATAATTCCACTTTATCTACTAATATTTTCGTCTTTAACTCTTACTTTTCAGTAGTAACTGGTGCAAAAATATCATTGTTCTTCCAATTTTCACTGGGAAGCGTTTTTTGAGTTGTGATTTCCAAATGTTGGATTATCGAGTTAGTTGTTCTTTCCCTCATTAATCTCTTAATAAATCGCTATATTTTTATACTTCATATATAATGTATTTAAATCCTATCATTTTACACTTTTATTCGGGATTACATTATTTGGAGTGTTGAGAGTTTTGTTTTACTCATCAGTCTTTTTTTTATGCAAAGCGACGAGGTTGTTACTTGGTATGCATTATTTACGTATAAAATAAAGTATAAAACCTATTGCTTGTGATTAAAAAAAAAAGATAATTTCTCTCTGCTGATTAGTAACTACTGCCGATATTGATTTCGTTGATTTTGCAAAAATTTCTTTTAGATTTGTTATACAAATCATCCAAAATACAAAAGGGCAGAGAAGTCCATCGTTCGTATTTTTACTGATCTTCCACTAAATTGTTTTGATTTGTCAGGACTTCATGATTACAGGTTGCTGAATTTTGTGAAACTCTTGCATTTGTTCCTCTGTCTTTTATAAGGAGAAATTCTTCCTTGGAAATGAAATTTTCTTCTAATAAGTTCCACTTTAAATCGTCACTTTAAAATCTTAATTATTATTCCAGATTTTGTGGTAAATGTGCAAAATTTGTTCTAAAAACTAATCTTCACTGCGACTTATGTAAAACCTGTCCTTCTGAGGTAATTTATTTTCCCTAAATTGTTTCAGCTTTGACATATATTTAAAATTTTTCCTAAATGTGTAAAATGTATAATTCACTGCTTATTTCTGCTACTGTTTATAGGCTAATATCTGCAAGCATTGTGACAGATGTGGTCGCTGCGTCAAAAGCACATACACACATTGTTCATTATGCCATCATTGTCATTTGCCAGAAAGATGTCCCAAAATTCTTGACAGTGATTCTCGAAACTTCCATTTGTTTTTCAAGACAGAAGTATGCAAACTGAAGAAATTAAAGACGAAATAATATCATATATTGTTTTTTTTCTAACATTTTTGTTGGCGATGTCTATGAGGCTACATGATGAAAATGTCATTATAATGAAATATAACGGAAAATTCTGTTTTTTCCTGATATTTATGCTCCAAATTGTATCATTATAATGAAAAAATGAATAAAAAAATGTGAAAATTTTTTTTCCGTAGTATTTAATAGTCAAATATATGCGTTTGATGTGGACACATCTGCTCGATTGTCTTGATACTATTTCTCACTTTTTTTTTTTTTTTTTTAGTCAGTGATTGTTAAGGCTCTTTTTTATGCATTCATTTTCCTTCCAAAATGTGGTAACATTTCTGACTCTCTGCTTTATGACTCTCTTTTAGACTTATGACTCAGTGTTAAATGGATTAATTGGCATCTAATTTGACGTTTCAAAATGCTCTTAGTAGTTTCCTTTCTAACAGTTTTTCCGAAATGTTGTCGCTATTCAATGACTATTTGTTAAGTATCATTTAAAATCTTTGTTAGATGAAATTATTATTCATTTCTGTTTACAAATGAATTCAGATCTAAGAATCATTAGTTTACTACTTTCAAATAATTCCACCCTCCTATTTTTTCTTTTTTGAAAACAAAAAAAACTCCGTTTCATATGTTTCACTTTTTAAAAAAATTTTCTTTTTTTACAGTTTCCCTAAAATATCCATTAGTAAATTAATTTGAAAATGAATATATTTCCTACTTATATTTTGTTAGAAAGTTTAAAAAAAAAAAAAATGATTCAAAATGGAAATGGCACAATTTAAGTCGATATTTAACTTTATTTGTGAGCTATATTCCTCTCCAGATGAAGCTTTCCATCTGTTTGATTCCTTTTCATTTTCTCGATTAGGTTGTTGAAATTCGAAAAAAAACCAATTAGCATTAGTAAAAGTTGTTGATTGCTGTTTATATTTTTCATTTTTATGGTTGCCATTAAATATTCCCTTTTTAAGAATGTCATCAAATATTTCATCTATTTCGAGTTTAGTATTAAACAGCTCTCTTCAATTTTATATTGTCGCTTGTTTTTTCTTTTTTTTTTTTTTTTCTCCTTACACAACTAATATTTCAGATTTTCTATTTTTGTAATTCTCGTTTAAAAGGAATTTTTTTTTTGTTGAAGAAATGGTATTTTAATAAAATGATAACATTAATTCATTAAATGATTTCATTTTACACTTTCGTCATTTTCATTGACCAGTTTCGAATAATTTTAAGTATCATTCCTGTGCATTTGTTGTTCAACTAAAATAGATGTCTGGAAATTTCCTTTCCACTTCTCTTTTTCCTTTTCTTTTCTTTTTTGGATGGATCGGGATTGATTAATTAATTACAATTGTTGCAACTAGTTATTTAATGCTCAATCAAAGTGCTATAATCGAGTTTTTCCTTCTGTCTTTTTTTTTCACTTGAATTAGTGAATTAATTGCAGTAATTTGATTGTAGAAGTTGACTAGCTGATTGGCATTTCATGGAAAATTATTAATCATATTATGCACCTATGTTTCTATTTATCTCTATGTATGTGTCACAGAAGTTGACAAATGTTGTAATTATAGGAGATATTTAAAATTTATGAAATGAGGATAGCGAAGTGTTAGTGTTTGATTTAGAAGTTGTCAACAATGGTAATTAATTCAGATTTCCATCGTAATATTTGTTAGTAAAGTCCGGAAGACTAAATTTTAAATTTTGAAAATTAACTTTAATCTTCTTATTGATTGGTCTATCTGTCTATCATGTGATTAGTGTTATATACTTTCGTTAATTTATTATATTTGTAATATTTTATGTGTCATTCCGATATTATTTTGTGCTTTTATCTTTTTTAATTTCAATTGTTTGATTCCTTTTACTAAAAATGTTAAAGTTAATGTGAAATGAATAAGTAATAATCATGGATGGATGCTAAAATCTTAACAAAAAAGTAACAAACAAGTAGCCAATTAAATAATTTAGGGATATTAAAAGCGAAATTTAAAGATAGCTGAAAGTTTTTCAAAGTTCTAATTAATCATTACTGTCCAAAGAGTGCTCGGCCGTTTTTAATTTCTTTTAATTTCATTTTTTCCTTTCTTTTTCACTTTAAACGATGTTCTGTGGTATAATATAAAGGTATCGAAAAGCGTAAAGAGAAGTTTTTAAATAACTTCTGTTATTTGTACGATTATTTTAATGAGTCGGAATTTGAAATATAACTTTTAAGTGCTACTGTTGATTGTGAAAAATTTTTAGGATGAAACAGAAGCCGTACATTACTCTTGTTTCATTTATCTTCCTTCCATCATCCATTTTCATCCAAGCAGCGGTAATGCATTTTAATTGTAAAATTAAAAAAAAAAAAGAAAAGAAGAAAAGCAGGGATAAATTGAATAAGTGCGATAAATTGAATTAGGTTATTTAATTTTATGCTTCATATATATAAGATATCCAGAAATAGTTTAATGAACTCTATATCAGATATGGTTATTCTGAGTGATGCTTGCTTTTAAGAAACGAATATCCACCCTGAAGGAAAATGAAAGACTTATACGTATTTCTTGTTGTTCTTCTTGATACGATCATCCTAAGGAGTTGTAATAATATTATCTATACATTAATCAAATTACCATCTATTCACTGGACATTTTCGCTTCGCTATCACTAATATTTTTGAGATTTTAGAGAATGACAAAGTGACTAGGTCTATTTTGTTCGAATATTCTTTTCCAACGATTAATATTCATTTTTATCAAAAAGATGGCTCCAAAATTATATTTCGTCTCCAAAAAAAGAAAAAAAGAAAAAAGAACAAAGCATATACTTAATTTGAAAAATCTGCTTAATTTTAAATAAAAATAATTTTAATAGCCTAACTGACGAATAACGAACCTAATAGCCTAATTAACGAATAACGGACCTGTGTTTAATTTTAGAAAACACCATCTCAACAGTGTGGTCTACCACCATTTGTCAGTGATTTGCCGACTGCCGAAAAGAAAGAAGTTTTAGCAGTCTGGAAAGATTACAAATCGGGCGATTGCACTGATCAAAGACGAGAAACACAAGAGATTGTCAGTTTTAAATTTTCAACTATATAGTAATTAGTTGTAGTTAATATAGTGCAGATTAATAAGGGAGGGAAAAAGAGAAGAGATTAATATTTTAATTTATTCAACGGAATTTCTTTTTTCTGTTGGACTAATGTAACATTTGTGTTTTGAAGCGACTTTTTTTTTTTCTTTTTTTAGTGATTGTGTTCAAGAAGCAGGTCATGTTATCAATTATTTTTGATAACTTCAAAGAAATTAATTTGATTTGAAGAATTCCTATATCTTATGCTGATAATTTTCCCTAATTTTTAGTTTTGAAAGTGTAAAATTGAAAGGACTTATCATTTCAGATTGATAATCTGTCAAGCGATGTTCGAGCTGTCATATTTAGTCGACCACCGTCATTTCTTAAAGGTGCTTCAACTGATGTAAAAAAGTTGTTTCGCGATATTATGCATAATAAAACGTTGAGTTACGAAAACAAAAATCAGGAATTAAGGTTGTTATTGTTATCTGTAAAATTTCCAAATTTATCAATATTTGTTAGATTTGTCCGTAAATTATTTAGATAGATTACTAGTTAGATTAATTAAGACTGCAATTTCGAAATTTTCTGAAACTTAAAATATGAATAGCTGGAACTGGTTCATTAAGATTCGGATGAAGTGTGGTGGAATTTGAGAAAATGAATAAAATTGTTAGCTGAAAGTTAAGGAAAATCAAATGAATATGGAAAGAAGTAACCGAAGTGAGAATACTTTTTTAATCATTATACTCTGTAATTTTGAAATGTTATCAAATTAAAGACAAAAGAAAAAAAAAACGAAACAAAAGACTTCGTAACATTTTTTTTTTTTTTGCTGTTGAATAAGTTGGAGTAGCAGGATATAATTTGTTAAAATTTGTTGAGAGCGTAAGGTTAAAAATATATTAAATTTTGTTTTCCACTTATTTGATGTAAAATTTTCAGCAAACTAGCCAATCAGGTTCTAAATCAAAGACAGCTTACTGAATTTAAGCGATATCTAGACGAAAACGAACGTCGAAAAAAGGAATTTGAGGAGAAAGTTAGCATTTCGACATCTTTTTTTCCGAAATTTTTTTCATCTTTAAATTATTTTCAAGAAATTGAGACTTGCATTTAATTTTTTCTTTTTGTTTTTAGTCACTATCAGTAATAAATTTCAATTGCTCCATTGGCAGTGTTAAATGGAAGACCTCAAGAAAACTGTACTCCAACTTAAAATTGTATGATAATTGTGATTTAATAGCGCTGTAACAAAATCAGAATGTTTGGATAATTTTTAGTTAAATAATCTTTCGCCAGCAGCAAAGGAAACATACGAAAAACTGGAACGTTTGAAAATTGAACGAGCCAAAATCGCCGAAGAAATGTCTGAAGATGTACGAAAGGAGCTTCGTGAATTGTATCGCAAACGAAAGAATCAAAAACGGACGAAGAAAAATTCTTAAATTATTTGGTTGAAGTCACAAGTATTAATGAGCTTTTTGCTCTTCTTCTTGTGTAACCTCAAAATTGGACAGTATTTATGTTATAATATATCTGATTTGCTGTGAATTTTAATTCTTTCCCATTATTTTCTTACATATTATCTGCCTTTTTTTGTAATTTTAATATTTCGGACTTGAATTCCTCAAACATTTATTGCTTTTGTTTTTAAAATCTTGCTTATTTTCTCCATAATATTTTGTGAAATGTCTATATTTTCTGAAATAAAATACTTACTTTCCTAACAGTAATAAGAAGCAAATGCAGAAGTTCATCAGTGATTCTATTATAATTTAATAATCGTATAGCCTAATACTATAGGCTATCCGCATTAATTGATTAATCTATTACCGTTATCTTCTCCAGTGATAAAGCGTGGAGTAGATTTGGAAGATTCGTAAAGAAGTATTCATTTCTTTCGTTGGAAGAAATGCAAATTTTTGAAAGTTTTAACTAATTAATTTCTCCCAAGTTTTGCATAAATCAAATTATAAGTCTAAAAAAAAAAACTCAAAAAATTTACATATTTAACTTTTTTTTCTCTTTAAATAATTATTTATTGGGGAATCTCATCCATTGTCGTACTTCGTCGGCGTATAGCTTGGTTCGCTCTTGTCATTAACGCAATCCATCTGAGCTTAATTAAATATATTTATTATGGTATAGGATTACGCGGAACTGGGATTTGGACGCCATACTGTTTCTTTTTTTTTTCTGGGTTTTAGACACCATTTTGTTTCTTCTGGAATTTTGTAATTTCAATATAATTATTACGAAATAGTATTGAGCATTTTACCAGTTTGATTCTTTTGCAAAATAATTTTAAATCACTTGAGGCTAATTTTCAACGGTAGCAAGTTAGCTGAGAAAGATAACGAACTAAGTAGTATCAGAAAAGGGAGGGAAGAGTTGGAGGATATTTTTTCCGGAAATAGCGATTGAGATGTTATGATTATTTCTATTAATTGGTTATATTGATCAATGCAACACATTGAATATATTGATTTATATTGATCAATACAAAACATCATTGCATATATTGATCTTGTTGCGGATATTTGTCCCCTAGACTGTGATACAGTGATGATAGCTTTTCCCAGAAATCTAAATGTAGTAAAATTCCAAATATCTGAGAGAACATGGGGAAAAAACTTCAGAAAGGTTGAGAAAATGCATGAGAGAGGGAGGAGGAAGGGGAGGAGGAAGTCAATTATTATAAATTTAAGAAAGATTTATAAAGATGCTTTTGACAGTGGTCTCTTCGTTGTTCGATTTGTCAGCCTTTTACATCAAAATGAGTAAGCCGAAGGTTGGAATCAACGGGTAAATTTAAGTTTTTTTTTGAATTTAATTCTTATTTACTGAGCTCTTTCCTTAGCATGTTTGAAAGCTTACATCCACTCTAATGTAATTTCCAAATCATCTTTGTTGATAAAATTTTTTGCGTATTAACAGATTTGGTCGTATTGGACGACTTGTCCTGAGAGCAGCGGTTGAAAAGGATACTGTTGAAGTGGTGGCAATTAATGATCCATTCATTAACATCGATTATATGGCTCGTTCTAATTCATTTATATCGTATGAATGTGTGCAATAATTTTTTGATTTATAAAATTATTCAACAAATTGTTAAAAATTAATTTCATTTATCCATTTAATGAGTGGAAATTTCACAACTGTGCCTAACAGATATTTAAGTTTTCGTATTTAATATAATTATAATAATGAAATCTACAGGAAACAGATAGGTAGTTTTAAATATGACTAGATCTACTCAAATAGAACACGAATGTTTGAAACATATACATAAATAATAATTTAGTTATGTGGGCGAAGTTTTTCTCTACGTAACAATTCCACGTTTTTTTTCACATTATTTATTATTGCACATTTCATTGTCAAAAAATTTTCGCATATATTGCAAATGTATTAAATTTTGCACGTTTTTAGTAGCATACGTACGTGTACGTAACACGAAAATTCCACTTTTTCATGTTCAGTAATTTTGCATATTTAGCATGAAGCTCATATATAGTACAGAGTACGTATATATTATTTCACGTTCACGTGAAAAAATGAACCGTAGCTAAGGGTTTATAGTCTTTGTCTTTTAAACGTTTATATAAAATAATTTACTTCTAATATGTAACAATATTTAGGTGTATATGTTCAAGTATGATTCAACACATGGTCGTTTCAAAGGTACAATAACTTCTGAAGGTGGCAATTTGGTTGTATCAATGAATGGTAAAAGTACTCATAAAATTACTGTTCACAACAGGTCAGATTACATCTTTTTTCTTTCACTTTAATTGGGCAGAAAATATTTTTCGATTTTAATAATTAGATTTTGAAAGTTTGGAAAAATTTTTGCAGCAAAGATCCGAAAGAAATTCCATGGGGAGCAAATGGTGCGGAATATGTTGTTGAATCTACCGGAGTCTTTACAACAACCGAGAAAGCAAGTGCTCATCTGAAAGGTGGTGCGAAGAAAGTGGTCATTTCGGCTCCATCTGCGGATGCGCCGATGTTTGTAATGGGTGTTAACCATGATAAGTATGATAAGGCTAATAATCATATCATCTCGAACGCTTCCTGTACTACCAACTGCTTGGCACCATTGGCTAAGGTTAGGAGTAATATTAATATTTTTCTTGAAGTGATAGTAAAAAAACATCTGAGGACTGTTACAAATTGTTTCAGGTTATTCATGATAAGTTCGGAATCATTGAGGGCTTGATGACGACCGTGCATGCAACAACAGCCACACAGAAAACTGTTGATGGACCATCCGGAAAACAGTGGCGTGATGGCCGTGGTGCTGGTCAGAATATCATTCCGGCAAGCACTGGTGCTGCGAAAGCCGTAGGAAAGGTGGGATACAGTAATGGGAATTAATAGTGATATAACACAGTAGTCCAAACTTGAGTTAGTGTGATTTTGCGAAAGAATTCCAGAAAAATAAATGAAATTTATGTTGAAGGTTATTCCTTCTCTTAACGGGAAACTAACCGGGATGGCTTTCCGTGTACCAACGCCAGATGTATCAGTCGTTGATCTCACTTGCCGTTTGGAAAAAGGTGCAACGATGGATGAAATTAAAGCAGCAGTAAAGGAAGCAGCTGAAGGACCATTGAAGGGAATTCTCGACTATACCGAGGATCAGGTTTCACTCTCGAAGAACTTCTATCCATTGTGTTTGTATCTCTCTACTTACAGGGAAGGGAAATTAGATAATAATTTCAAAAAAAAAAAAGAAAAATTTAAAAAAAGAATTTGACAAATGTCTCACGCATCAATTACTGACTGTTCGCTCCTTTGATATAAACGTTAGCATGGCTAGATGAAGCACTTGGTCAGTTGCTAGCATGATTCTACTTGGTCATTTTTGGCCATCCAAATAACAGTTGTTCTTAGACGATTTTTATAATCTTCAACCGTTATGATTTAACCAACTTCTTCATTTAGTCGGCTTTTTCATGCATTTTAGTTGCAGTTTATGGAAATGATTAAAATTTAAATTTTAATTAACAGGTGGTTTCGACAGATTTCACGGGTGATTCTCACTCGTCCATTTTTGACGCCAAAGCTTGCATCTCGCTTAATGCAAATTTCGTGAAACTGATTTCGTGGTACGACAATGAATTCGGTTACAGTAACCGTGTCGTTGATCTCATTTCATTTATTGCTAGCAAATGAGCTAATGGCATTCGATCAGAATAATTCAACGGTTCAGTGCTCTGTAGGGCTCCTTGCATTCCTTCAGAAATTGTCTTTTTAATTTTATTCCTAAAATTCTTCCAGCTCAGCTAGTGATTGATCAGAAATGCATGATCCGAAAATCCTCAAATAAATTTGATCATTTGCTGTGGGAAACATTCGAAAACACATTGATAACATGGATCAAAATATCAAATAATAACAAAAAATATGAAGTTAATATACTTTTTCCATCACATTAGCATTATTTTAAGTCAGAAATTAGTAAAGCAAAAACAAGAACCATCCCGATATCTGCTTGTAACATAGAGAATCAACTATAGACTTATTACGTGGAGGGATAAGTTTTTTTTTTAGCGTATAACGTGAAGGGATAAACTTTCCGACGTGAGGGTAAGATGTACGGTAAGATTTATGTCAAATTATATAATAAAATAAGTGTAACAAATGAATCTATTGTATTTATTTCCTTTATTATGGCAGTTTTACTCTACAATATCCACGAAAAAGTCTAAGTTTACATTTAAATTTAAATTTGATTTCATAATTTCAACATATAAAACTAGCGCATAGCATAACCAAATTTTATATTAATTATTTAAATAATGCTTTTACTGTCGTCATGACTATTTTAGTACTGTTAATTAATAATTTCAATTTAATCTGAAGAATTGTCCATTCAGCATTGGCCGAAGTTGAAAACACTTAAAATTTTATGTCATTGATGATAAATAACACTGATAAGTTCTTCGTTACAAGTGATAATGGGTATTTTGTAATTAGAATTTTTGATTTGCTATTTTCAACTTGAACAAGTAATGTCCGGTTTTGTAGTTAAGTTTGCCTACAGTTATTACTGATATTAGTTATATTTTATGGGTATTGCCATATCGAAACGTAAAAGAACTGAATGAAAAAAAAAGAACTAATTATTACAGAACTGATAATGAATCTGTATGAAAAGAAAAATGAAGATTTTACTGCCACTTTTGCAAACAATATTTTTAATAACTGTTTAGAGTGATAGCTTTTGATTATCCTTTACTAGGAAAAATAAAAAAATTTTATTTATAATTTGAAATTTCCCATTTCAAATTTTGTATATTAAATTTGCAACATGTTAGGTGATGTGACATTGAAATTTTAATTGACAGTGAAAAAAAGAATGGAAACTTTTTCAGATATATATATATATATATATATATAATTACACAGTCACTAATCATTTATATTTTAATTATTCATTTACTTTTATTTAAACTAGCAACACTAACACAACACTTTTTTTTTCCAGTTAAAATGGCTAATAATTATGCTCCTTATAATTTATTTTGATCTTGACCAAGGCATAGAATTTGCTATTTTAACAATTTAATTGGTAATCTCAGTGGGTGACATTTTAAGATAAGCTTTTTTTTTTTTTTTTTTTTTAAACTCGATATTTTTCGATTTTAGTCATATAACCTTGGGATTTTGCTGGCTATGAACAAAGATGAAAAGGAGACAATTTGATTTTGTTACTGATAAAATATGCATTTTTTCAACTTAATGCATTATTAATATTCACTAGCATAGGTCAATTTGTTGTGGTTTAATTTCTAATTCTCTCTCTTATTGCTTTTTTTTTTTAATTTAAATTTCCTTTTGATATGAAATTGTGAATTAAAAATTAAAAGAGAAAATATTTTTGAAATTTGAATTACGATCTATTTGGTTACAGTTATAAGCATATATGTAGATGCAACACTTGTTTCTTTTTTCTTTGTTTTTTTTTTTTTTTTTTTTTTTTTTTNAGGAAATTAAATAACTGAAAGCTAGCAATTAGAAATTGGATTTAATTTGAAAAAGAAAGAAATAAGCATAACTTATTATAATTTTATTATCACATGTGGGAGAAAAGAAAATCATATTTCTGAAACGTTAGGAAATTCTTAGCAGGTTTATATCATAATTAATTTTACATTAATTTATTCAACCAATCAACTAATTTTGCATAAATTAAGTTTTGAACGTGAGCGATATATATTAGAACTTTTTTTGACTATAAAATCAAAACAAAAAAAAAAAAAGAAAATTAATTGCAATAACTATACATCAAAAATCCAGAAAAATAATTAATTAAATGCTGTGAAGTCTTAAAAAATAAATTAATCAAAAAAAAAAAGTGAACATTTTCAGCAATTAAGCATACTTTTGTTTGTTTGTTTTTTTTCAAACATTTGTGCTATTGCACTGTTGCAAACATTTACGGTTGTTACTCTTTTTTTTTTTTTTTTAATGTACTTTATTTTTGTCAATTCATCAATTTATCAGTGTCATTAGAGATTTACTGCAAAAATTTTTCCATGTTGCAAAAATCATTCATTCACTCAATGATAACGTGAAAATTTAATTAAATTTCGTTTTCTTTTTTTTAAATTAAATCGTTAAAAAGTAAAAGCATTCAAGCAATCATTGATAAGAAATGATGCATTTAATAACTACAGTACATTTCATATGAAAGATTTTTTAGCAAGATTGTTAATTAAAATGTAACAAAAATAATTCAAAATATTTCTATAATTAACTGTTTGAATTCTCTATACGTTGATTACTCAAAAATTAATTAAAAATTAATTATAATCATTTGACGGGGTAAAAGAGGATTAATTACGTTTATTTGTTTTTTTCTTTCTTTTCGATTATTAAATGAAGCATTACTTGTTTTGTTTAATGAATGAAGGTAAATATTTTTGTATAGACTTTGAATTTTCGACAATTTTGAAATTTAAATATCTAATTTTAAAGTCGAATTTTTTACAGAAATTTTCAGCAGATCTATTACAACTAATTTAATATCGATTTATTTCAGCAATAAAAACAACCTTTACTCGAATGAGAGAGATAGCGCGATAATACCATAATTAAGAATATAAATATGAAATTTAATGATCCAAGTTCTAATTTTTTCCTTGATAATTGTCAAATTTCTAAATTTACTCATGAAACCGTTTTAATTTCAGATTTGCGAAGAACTTATTTCCATTATGCCATAAAAGGATTTCTCGCAGCACCACCAAGTAAGTATTTAATTGAAATTTTTTTTAAACTGACTGATGCTCATTCTTGATAAGTTTAAAACAACATCAATTATTTTACAACAGTGTTGTATGAAAGAAGTTCCATCTATTGGAAATGTTTAAAACAAAGCATATTTTCTTGCGAAAAAAAAAAAAAAAACAAAACAAAACTTCATTCCTCTAAATATTTTATTCGGGAAATTTCAGGCATTCTAATGAAAAATGTTCGTTGCTACTGATTTTAATCAAACGGTTTTAAAAGATTCTGCTGTTGTAAGCCTCGATGATGTTTATGTCACACCGAGAATCGAGAAAATTGATAAATGATCAAGTATATAGTGAAACATATTTAATCTAGTAGCTCGACAAAATTACAGTACGGTCATCCTATCCAATTATTCAGAACAATCTCCGTTATTGTCATTTGTGACTAGATGACCAATAACATTCACCAGCAACAGTAGTCTTAATCAACAAATCATTCAGCAGCAAAAGTTCCAAGTATCGAGTTCCACCTGCTGCACATTTCATCATTCTTTCATGTTTATCAGGACAGCTGAGACTAACAGTTGCTCCCTACTAAAGTAATTTTTTTCAAATTTCATTTGAAATAAACCAAAGTTTGGAGTACATCCGACATGTCAAACTAGTGACAGACAGTCATATACCGCTTATTCCTCTTACACTGCTCTGTAACCTTTTCAATTTTTTTTTTTTTTGAGAAGAAACAATTTGGCAGCACCCAGTACAATTAACCAGTTAACTAATGCATTTTAACCATTTTTACTTGACACACCCATATTTCACTTCCTCTGGTAGCAGCATAACATCGCCGCCACGCTACTTTTTACTGAATGATTAACTTACATGAGCTTACACCTCTTCAACTCACACATTTCATCTAGAAGGGAAGCAAAGATCCTTGAGACATATAGAACATACAGCAAATTCTGAGCAATATTTCTCAAACACCATCGTTATCTCTAATATTCAACAGCAACAGCGCTTACTCGCGAATATGTATGCAAGAAAACTTCTCTGGATCAAGTTTTACTTCAAACTAACAACTTACTGAACAGCAACGCTACTCATTGTAGTTGTAGAAAAACACAGAAATATTAACTAAGAGATAAATAGTAGGATGTTATGTTTAAGGAAGGTTTCATTTTAGAACTCACTGACAGAATTAAGGGATATTAACGCAATCATCTATGTAAATACTAGAGAAATTATGTGAAACTTTTAAAATTATTTTCATAATATTTTCTTGTCTTTCACATAGAGTGAGCCCGCCAGCATGATTTCATGATGCTTCTTATCTGCTGGCGATGTAAGAGATAAGGTCAACAACACGGTTGCTGTAGCCATATTCATTGTCATACCATGCAATCAGCTTGACGAAGTTTGGATTCAGTGAAATACATGCCAGGGCATCGAAGATTGACGAATGTGGATCACCAGTGAAATCAGTAGAAACAACCTGAAATATAAACAATAACTAAATTCCACTTGTAATTAATCTGGAAATGCTTCAAAAAGTGTCAAATTGTGTGAAAAAAGCGACAAATTATTTTAACTAACACTGCTTATGACTACTTACCTTGCCTAAAATCACAGCAAAAAAGCAAAACCACATACCTGATCTTCAGTGTACTCTAAGATCCCTTTCATTGGTCCACTGGCAGCTTCTTTTACGGCTGCCTTAATTTCATCCATAGTTGCACCTTTCTGGAGTCGACAAGTGAGATCAACAACTGATACATCTGGAGTTGGTACACGGAAAGCCATGCCAGTTAGTTTTCCATTCAGATCCGGAATAACCTGGAGTTACTCTTCCTCTCTATATGTAGATTTCACAGATGACAACGAAGTTAATCCATTATTAGTACAAAACAACTACTAATGATAGAAGCCATACGAGATCCAAATATTACTTTTCCTACGGCTTTCGCAGCACCAGTGCTTGCTGGAATGATGTTCTGACCAGCTCCACGGCCATCTCGCCAAAGTTTTCCGGACGGTCCGTCAACAGTTTTCTGTGTAGCCGTTGTCGCATGCACAGTGGTCATCAGACCTTCAACGATTCCGAACTTATCATGAATAACCTGAAAATGAAAACTGTTTCATCACAGTAATGCGGACGACCATATTACTAAAATGGAAAATCTTCGCAAGTTATAAAATTTCCTTCAAAATCTCTCTTGCACCATGTTTTCTTCATATTATCAGCCTGGAAAAAAAAAATGTAAGACAGGAATGAAACAGGGTGAACAGTATACCCGCTGTTAGTCTAAGTAAAGGAAATAAGGGTCCCCTGAAGTTTTCACTTCACTATTTCTTTCGACCACTTGCCGAAAACTTATAACTTCTAAATTATAAGATGTTGCTTTGAAGAAAACGGCAGAGAATCCGCACCTTGGCTAATGGTGCCAAGCAGTTGGTAGTACAGGAAGCGTTCGAGATGATATGATTATTAGCCTTATCATACTTATCATGGTTAACACCCATTACAAACATCGGCGCATCCGCAGATGGAGCCGAAATGACCACTTTCTTCGCACCACCTTTCAGATGAGCACTTGCTTTCTCGGTTGTTGTAAAGACTCCGGTAGATTCAACAACATATTCCGCACCATCAACTCCCCATGGGATTTCGGCGGGATCTTTGCTGCAAAAATTTCTTAAAAATGCAGTTCGGAATCATTTACTATTTTAAAATATTCATGATGATACAGACGACATAAGTAGACCGACATAAAATCTACAGTATGCCTTTATGCCATTGGAGTTACCATTACATTCTCAAATTTCTCAAAAATATAAAAAGGTTTTGAAAATCACAATGTCATCCTATATTTGCGAAAAAAAACCTGACAAGAAATTGCCATTAATTTAGGTAACAAAAAGAAAGTGCCTGCAAAAGAGTATAAAGGTCAAACAACTGGTTAGGCATGAGAAACATATTCAAACATATATTTCTTCTCAACGACAGAGGGAACAAAGATTGCTACGATTCTCCAAAAAGGGCTGTTCAAACCACCGAAAAAATCACAGCTCCAAATAAATGTTACCTGTTGTGCACAGTGATGTGATGGGTGGTTTTGCCATTTGATACAACAAGCTTTCCTCCTTCAGCAGCAACATTACCCTTGAAGCGTCCATGAGTTGAGTCATATTTGAACATGTACACCTAAAAAGCAAATTTCACAATGACACAACACTCACTTGTATACTTGGTTGAAATAAATCATTCGAACTTGTTGACAATGTTATCTTTTAACCGTAACATCCGAGAAACAGAAGAATTTTTTTTTTTAAACTGGCTTCCAGATCTCAAATAAAAAGGGCTTGAAATAAAAATTTATTGATATCGTTCATTGTTATCAAACCATGTAATCAATGTTGATGAAGGGGTCATTGACAGCTACTACATCAACAGTGTCCTTCTCAACTGCCGCTCTCAACACAAGTCGGCCAATACGACCAAATCTGCAATATGATATTCCAAAAAAAAAATTTGTATGCACGAAGGATCATACTGAATAACTGGTAAAATTCCACAGCTATCCAAATATACGATGATTTTAGAGGAAAAGAATGAATATAGAAAAAATGTATTTCCATATTGGAGTTACACTAAAATATAATTACGGTGGGAGGAAAAGACTAGTAGTGCGTCTGGAGATTCCGCTGAAAACTACAGAGCAATACAATAATGAATTATGATCTTACCAATGGCTCCCAAAAACAAAGAGATGTATCTCAGTTTCGACAACAATAGCAATTCCCTAAAATTTGTACTGGCTTTTTTAGAACGGATCAATGTTTTCAATATTTCGTGTATTAAAAATTTAAACATTAGACCAAACCTTAGAAAGAATCAGCACTTACCCATTAATTCCAATCTTTGGCTTGCTCATAATGAATCGGTGAAAATGCCTTGGTAGATTGAGTACGACGGAGCTGATATGGAGTAACAGCGTTAATTTTTTTTTTCTATTTTTTTTCTAATTAAATATCGGTCTATTGACAAATGAAAAACACGCCGCAAATATGATGGAGCAAAAGTGCAACGTCGGAATAAAATCCTTTTCCTAATCTTTTATGAAAGGAAGAAATAATATATATCAGTAATGTTGCTATTGAATTTCTGTCAATCAGCATATCAAAAAGGACATCAATTATCAGGTAACACTAATTATAGCGAGGAAATTTTTGCAATTATCATCCTCACTGAGTGAGTGATACCATATGGAGTAATCACCTCTAAATCAGATACGGCTGTTAGGAAGGAATGACAAACTAACACTACACAACTATTTGCAAGAACTGTGTTAGACTCTCTTTGACAGCAGATGTTTCAGGATCTACAGACCACTGAAAAGTTCAAAGGTTGAAGAGAGGTCAGCCTACGGGAAGTGATCTTCGACCTCGCTAATATGTTTGCTTCCTTCACTTCCACTCATTAAACGACGACCGTTTTTGAACTAAAAAAGAATCACCGACAAGGAATTCTTACCTATTCCAAACTTTTTGCATATCGAAATCGAAATTGAACTTTTTGAAAAATAATATAAAAATTGCGGAATTGTTGCTATACTTACAAAGTGTACTTNTTGAACTTTTAAAAAGTTGAAAAATAATATAAAAATTGCGGAATTGTTGCTATACTTACAAAGTGTACTTTTCTGAAATGATAGCAGTCCATGTCTCCCCTCCCTGCTTCACTCATTTCATAACTGCTCAATTCAGATCCAGAAAAAAGCGTATCAAAAGAGAGCAGCTATTGTGAGAGTAACGAAATAGTTATCACTAGAAAAGATGACGTAAGCAAAAAAAATATCTATCATAATGTTTCTCATTAATTGATTATCAACACTCAAATGACCCTTGATAACAGATATCACTAGCGACAATCGAATCCACTCACAGATGCCTCCCATCGCACACCCTCTCGCCACATCTATCCTTCGTACAATGACTGGCTCCTCCATTCCACTTCAGTTCCTTACATAAAACGCTCAGCATAGTGAGGGCAGATCGATTCCTGTGTGGGCGATGGTCTACTTCTGAGGTGCACACATCATTGCTGTGTCTGGGCTAGACACTAAAGTATGCCTTCAATCTCCATCCATCTTGCGTTGTTGCACTTAGCAACAGGCATGCATGCACTCGGGCATGCACACACACAAAGCACGCACATGTATGCACGACGGAACGGAAATGGAGGAGGGGAGGGGAACGTGCGTGGATAAATTGCTGAACTTCAGCGGTGAATTAATTAATGGCTAGAAACTGAACAAATTAATAATTCGATCTAAGCAGTAGCAAAGATACTTATTAGTAGGAGAGCTGATTAGGAGTGGTCCATTGTGTTGATTGGATAGTGTTAGAGAAAGTGGAAACAGACTGAAATAATCGATTGCACCAACGCACTACTGTAAAGGTGATCGAGGACGAACTTTCAGCACTTAATACACTTGCAAAGATCGGAAAAAATTCCCACTCGTCCATATGTTGTTTTTCTGGAAAACGAATATTTTCCGTCCATTTCACATCAACATGACAGCACACGCACAGACGGCAGACAAACACACACATGCTGTGAATCTGTCTGACAGACACACACATGCTACGAATCTGTCTGACAGACACACACACATGCTA
>RCAB01000142.1:0-133849 GCA_003640385.1 Setaria digitata
TTTTTTTTTTTCTTGGCTTTTTGTTATCTTTCTATTTATCAGTTTACAAGAAAATTTCGGGGGCAACAGAAAGTGATTTTTGGTTGATTGATAAGAATTAGAATATTAAACAAAATGTGCATTCATTTGTAAATAATAAATATAAATAATAATATATAAGTATATATGCATAATAAATGACCATTATATGTAATTTAATAATTTTGTTTTCTATTACACATATTTGTCTGATGCATGCGTTTCATAAATTTTGTTTTTTCATCTATTTATTAATTTATTTATTTGCTTGCTTGTTCATTTGTTTGCTTAATTATTATCATTTCTTACTAATTATGTGTGTATTTCTAACTTCTTACTTATTTATTAACTTGCAGCATATTTTAGTAATTAATTTGTTTATTTATTCATTCATCAGTTCAATTACTGAAAATGTATTACTAGCCTAAATTATTTCGTCTTGTTTATTTATTTATACTAATGCTCCTGCGCAAAAAAAAAAATAGTCCAAGATCAATAAACTGGCTTTTTTTTTAAGCTAATTTAAATTTGACTATTCATTTTTCTCTCCAGAAAATGTAGAAAAAGTAAGTTACACTGGAAAGTTACAGTGAATTATATTTTTCAATGATTCTCTTCTTTTCGAATATCTTCCTTTTTTTTCTTGATTGAAGTAATCAAAAAATTTTCATTTCTTCTTCTTTTTTTTTTGTTACAAAATTTGTCGTCAGAAACATTTTTATATTTTCAGGTTTTTTCAGTTTTTTTTTTTTTTTTGAAATTTATCATTAAAATTTTTTTCCTTTCTAGCACACAAAAAGAAGTCCGTATTAAATTGAAACATTTCATCTTTAGAGTTTAGAATGAAATGAACAATGGTTAAAATAAATTAAAAAGATTTTAACAAAATAAAATATTGCAAAAATATTCGATAAGATCAAGTTCATTTCTTGCTAGCATTCTTTGAAATGCTTATTAATAAAGTTTTAATTTTGGTTAATCTTTTTAGCTGACAAATTTCGATAGATTTTCACTGAGGTTTTCATTTCTCTGATTTTGATAATTGCAATCATTTTATTTCAAAATATCAACCTAGAATGTTGTACTTGATGTGATAATATTTAATAATTAGCTTGTTAATTAATTTTTTCTCTCCACTTTTTAAAACTTTTCAGTTATATATGATATTTCTCCTTTCATTTGTCCAACACTTTCTCATTAAGATTGCTACGATAAATTGCTTGCACAATTGCGAAAATCTTTTTATAGAACTTCAATTCTAATAAATTAATTCATATTTATTTAGAAAACAAATTATGCCCATCTTGATACTTGACACTATCCATACAGCTTATAAAAATAAGTATTTTAATCATCGGATACTTTTTACTATATCAGCATTCTAGTTATTAAGTACTTTCGTACTTCTTTTTCTCTACATTAAAATAACTTAAAGAAATTTGGACATAGCAAAACAATTTAGTAATAATTTAGTAAATTGTTTAATTTACATTGAATTTCCTTTCTTTTTTTTCTTTTTAAATAAAAAGCAAAACTATCATGTTAGAGGTGAAAAAGAGAAATAAAAAATTACATATGCTCCTATAGCTTAACAAAAATTTTTTGCTGATGAATTTATTTCTCTTTCGACGAGGTAACAAAATCAAATTACTGAAAGGTTAAAGGTTACCAAGAGAGAAAAAATTCATAATGATTTCTAACTTTATTTAATGCTATCACTCTAGGAAATTAAAAAAAAAAAATGAAAAAACCTTATTGAAAAATCACAAAAATTCACCTTTCCCCTTGCAAAAATCTAATGAAATTGCATAAAACAAAGAAGCATACCTTTTCCATTGTGAATTAATTGCTTATAATTAAGATGTCACATTGAAATAATTGTGAGAACATATTAACTGACGTCATTTATTGACGTCAATAAAATGGCATTTCTCCTGCAATTTAAAAAAAAAGAAAAAAGTAGCTAATTTGTCATAACTTAATTTCCATATAAAATAAAAATGAAATTAAAATTTTTAGGAAGATGTTGGTTGAATCTAATTAATCAACAGATAATTTTACAAATCAATCAATAATTGCCAGACCGTTGGTTAATTGAAATTCTATTTAATTGGCTAATTGAAATTATTTTCAACCACCATCTACACAAATATTTTCCACACCACTTTTTTTTCTTTTTCTTTTTCCCATTTTTTTTTTTTTTTCAAAAAAATTAATTTTTTCCACGGAAGGCTGCTGCTTTTTTCTCTTTTGTTTTGTTTTAATCTTATTTCTGAAATGATTAAAACATTTGGATCGAATGTGGCGCTGATTTTTTTAAAATAGTGGAATCATTTCAATTTGAAAATGTCATGATTTTTAGAACAATTTAATTATTTTCAATCTATCAGCAGAGATGAATTAGTTAAGTGGAATTCTTGCGTAGCAGTAGCTGTCACCAACGAAAATTATAAATTATTTTATCTTGTTTTTCAAAACAAAAAAAAAAAAGGGTAGAAAAGGAAAGAAATTAGTTTACAAAATTTAATGACACTTATATTCGAAAATTTTGAAATTAGTTTTGAATGCAATTCTCTTTTGTCACTTTTTTTCTTTTTTTTTCTTTCTTAAATTACTTTACTATCATTTCGTTTTTCTCATCTAAATCCATTTTGTCACTTTTTTTGAATTAATTTCGTCCGTTTCAATTTCTTTTTTTCTCCATTAGTTTTAAAATGTTTGGAGAAAAAATTTGGATTCAATAATTTTCTCAGATTTCAAATGATTTTCTTCTAAAAATAAATTAGGCTACTTTTCGTGATAAGTTAAAATTACTCTTGCTGCTCTTAAATTATATTCCTATATGAGATGAAAAATTATAAAATATGCGAACTTAGCGCCGACAATATCAAATTCTAAAAGTTCCATTAAAATTGATTATAGAAATTAAAAAGAAAATCATTCAAAAATAAAAAGAAAATTTTAAAAATCTTTTTTGACTATTAAATAAGCATTACTATGTTGACCAATAGTCAGTTTAGTTATCTGGACAAATTTAATCAAAAATTAATTAATGGAAGTGTCAATCGATAACTCTAATTGAAAACTAATTAATACAAATCTCAAACATTGCTAGAGCAACATACATGATTGATTTTATCCAAGAAATAGCTAAACAAACTTCCATTTTTGTTTTTGTTTTCAAAGACTAATTACATTTACATTTTCTCCAATATTTAACTGCTTCTGTTTAATATCTTTAATTACCACTTCTTTTTCTTTTTTTTTTTTTTTCCTACATTGATCAACTAAAATTCAATCAATAATGCTATATTATGTCATTATGTAAAAAAAAAAAAAAAAAAATTATTGTTATCATATATTTTACCGTATTTATTTCACTTTTAATTATCATATTTACTAATTTTTCATTCTTTTTTCTTTTTTTTTTTTTTTAATTTTTCATCACATTTCATCATCAACAACAAATAAATTTTGCAAAATTTATGAAGCACACTTGTAATTTGTTGATTTCATAATGATATAAGTTTAACTGATTTTCCATATCAAATAAATGTTGTTATTTATATATATATATATATCATTCGTTCGGCCTTCTTTAATCATTGGTGAAATTTTCGGCAGTGTTGTTATTAAATAGATTAAAATTTTCAGTTGAAAATTATCATCAATTCATTGCCAAAATTGCACTGTCATATTACAAATGTTTGTTTATACAGATGATTTCAATAATCAATTCATTTTATTTTATCCTACTTTTTTTTTTTTTTTTTTTTTTTTTAAATTAAAATTTTATTCCTTATGTTCGTCAACTTTCTATCAATATTTTGATAATATTTTTGCTAAATTTTTAAAGATGAATGAATTATTTCAAATGTTTCAGTGGAGTATGCTAAAATTAATTGGAACTGATTTTTTTTCCTAATTTTTGCAAATTACAGAAATTAATTTTATATATATGGTATTAAGAACTAAAAAATTTTCAAGCAATCGTTTACAAAAATTTCATTCCTTAACAGTGTTTTGTTAATCTTTCAATACATTCCTTCATTTCAACGTTTAACACTCATTAAAATTAATTTTTTTCCTTTTATTTTCAAAGAAGGAAACTTACAACAAAAATGTAACACTTTTTTTTTTGGAGAAAAAAGCCCATTAATGCAATTAAGTAATTCAAAATTGCTAATTGAATATTTTATTGGCGAAATAATTCATAATGCTTAACAGCTAAATGATTATAAGTTGCTTATTATTGATTATTAACAGCTGACGCTGATGATAACAATAAATTTTTGAAAATATGAGAGGAAATTTATTAGTAATACTATCTTAACGAGCCAATTTTCCTGTATCAAATTTACCAGTTGGAATAAAAATTTTGAAATATTTTTGTTTGCTTGTTTTCTTCCTCCCGCTTTAAAATCAATTTCAGGATTAAGAAAAAAAAAAAACAGGGAGGGGGAAAGTGAGCAATGAAATCGTTAAAATTTCACTTAAAAAATAACAATTGATAATTTTTCCTCTTTTTTTTTCAATGTTTGGACTTATCAGTGCATAAAAATAATTATNGTTAAAAGTAACAACTGATAATTTTTCCTCTTTTTTTTTCAATGTTTGGACTTATCAGTGCATAAAAATAATTATTTGAAAATCTAAAAATAAAGTATGCTTACATTTACAAAACATTCCTAATTTATTTACTTTAATAATTATTGTTATTGTTTTAAAGACGTTAAATGGCTATGTAGCAAAAAAATTTGAAACTAAAAATGTATAACATTCATTGTTAGAGATATATTAGTTACAGGTGCAATTAACGATTTTTATTAGCACGTATAAAGAAGATAATNTGTAGCAAAAAAATTTGAAACTAAAAATGTATAACATTCATTGTTAGAGATGTATTAGTTACAGGTGCAATTAACGATTTTTATTAGCACGTAAAGAAGATAATTAGTTATTTTAATTATCGCACATGCCGAAATGCAAGTTAATTATTCGCATTGCTAATTACAACGGATATAGAGGTAATAATTGATCACTTTCACAGTCACAGGTATAGATAGATCTAACTAAATTTTTTTTTGTCGTTATCATTTTTTTTTTTTCTGTCACGCATATAGAATTGATAATTTTGATTCCTAGAGTTATTATGCATATAATTTGATCGTGATTATTTACCTTTTTCAAGCGATGATTACGAATAGACTTATTCGAGCTTAAATAATTAAAACAATTTGCAATTTTATTTTCCATTTCCTGATTGCACCCTAAGCTTTTATTATTATACTTTACCTAGTCGACTTTATTTTAATTATTATTGCTTTTTTTTTACCTCTTAGGCCTTTCTCCACTTGAAAATTTTATTGACAAAAAAAGAATTGTTTGTTTGTTAAAAATTAATTAAAAATTAACTTATTTACATATAGAAACATATAGAAAAAGACTGAAATACTTATCCATTAGTAAAATTTAAATCTGATATTTTTTTATCATCAAAAACCAACTTGTTTATTTATTAATTCCAAGAAATTTAAATGATAATATAAAAAAAATCTTGTCTTTTTCTTTTTTTGCAGATTAAATTATTAAAGCATTTTGAAATGGCTTTACCTTCGCAAATATTTTTCATTGTAATGCATATGACAACAGTAATGTTTCTTGCTATTATCGGTAATCTATTTCTAATTTTCATTATATTTCGTGGAAATGCTGCCATAAAACGACGTGTCTCACCGGTTCAGGTAACAAACATTTCATCGTTTTATAAATTTTCACATACTGGTAATTATTTCCATTTCTTCATATTATCACCAGTTTTCTTGCATTTTCTAGCACTATCAGCAAACTGAATGTGCAAAGAATGGATCATATTAAAAATTTTAATTGCATTATCACTTAATGATCCATTAAATTTCAATACTCCTTTCGTTTTTTCTGAAAAATTTCTCTTAATTTTTCCAATCTAACAAGTGCAACTGAATTGTAGTTCACACTTTGCTTAATCTAATTTATCCCACAATACATTTTAATTTCAACAAATTAATTTAATTTTGTTAAAATTCCCACTTTTGTCATCAAAAGAATAAAGTGTACTTCAAACAAAGAAAATGAATTGAAATTAGTGAAAGAGTGAAATATAAATGAAAATCAGAAAAAAAAAAAAGATTATCCAGGAACTTATCATGAATAAGATAATTACGACATATTATAATTATTAGTAAATAAGTGAATTAATAAATGTAGGAAAGCTCGCTGATTAAATCATTTCCGAAGTAAGAAAAAAAGGTGGCGAAGATTTATTGCCACTTTTAAGAGGAACGGAAGTCTCATAATACTTTCAGTTTTTCAATTCCATTAATGTATAGAATTCAAGCAGTAATTGAATTAGAGATCAGTAATTATGCAGCTTAGCTATAGTTGTTGTAGTCCTTTTTTTTTTTTTTTTTTTCAGGTTGTTTAATAATTGAGATTGGAGCAGAATCACACTGAACATTCTTGATATCTACTCTGCTATCATTTCATTATTAGTAATACTAAATTTAATCTAAAATAATACTAAAAAAACACTAAAAATTGCAACTATCTTCATTAAACGCTTAATAGTTTTACGATAATTTAATAGTGATAAGTGATAATTTTTTTTTAGCTTTTATTATTACATACATGTGCAGCTGATTTATTATTTGCTTTATTATCATTGGGTACCGAAATACTTATCATCATGCGATATCCTGAATTTGAAGGACCAGCCTGGTTGTGTCGATTTGTTCGTTATCTGCAAATGTTCCCAATGTATACTAGTCCATTTTTATTAGTAGCCATAAGTTTTGATCGTTTTCAGGTTTGTTCGATTTTTTTTTTTTTTTTTAACTGATTAATTTAATAATTGAAAAGAGGCAATTATGCTATGAGGTTTTGTCGAGATTGAATTAAATTATTACAATGAATAGAGTTAACTGATTATTAGAATTTTTTAAAGTGCATATTAATTTAACGATTTCAATAAAAGATTTAAGAGTGAAATTTTACTAAATAAAAGAAAGGTAAGAAAAAAAATTACTTAAAAGGTTAAATTTTTTGGTCTTTTTTTTTCAAACTTAGTGCTTTAATAGAAGAAAAGATTCGGGAATGGAATTTTGATGAAATTGAATTTATTCATTTCATGCGAATAAATTATCTGATTTAATTCATATAGGTGTATAACTCGCTATTATTTTCTCACTAAACTCTCGACGAAGAAAAAGAAAAAGGAAAAAAAGTTCTAATTTTGATCTTTTATTTTTGGATTTGCTTTTGCAAATTTTAGCATTAAAGTTATCAGAAATTGAAAAAATATCTAAGCAAAACAACTGAAACATGTTTTTAAGAAAAAGAAAAAAGAAACATTGCTAATTTGTAATTTTTAAAAGTTTAGTGAGATTAAAATTTGATTGAAAGCTAAAAGAGATTAAAAGTTAAATAAAAATTTGAATTTAGACAAAATTTATGGAGGTAAATCGACGGCAACTGTTTTTAATTGCCATCAGTTGTGCGAAAAATTTAATTTTTGATAATAGTATCATTCTTTTCTTTTTTTTTTTTTTTTTTTTTTTTTGATAACTTTCATGTTTTGTTTTAACAGATTTTCTTTTCTTCTTTTTTTTTTTTTTCCTTTTTTATTTTCTATTGACTTCAATTTACTGCAACAATTAGAGAAAAAATTTAGTCCATTAAGTTATGTTTTAATTGCAACACATATTTAACAATTCATTTTGTAGCATTCTTCTCGTTTGCTTTTATTATCTAAAAATTAGAAATTTAAAAAATAAATAAATAAGTAAAAAAAAAAATTGAATAAATTTAGAAAAAAAGAAAATTTCTTACAGGCTATATGTCATCCGTTACAAACTTATTGCAGCAATCGTTACAGAAGGCCAAATTATTTTGCAATGATTGCATGGATTACTGCCCTAATATGTTCAATACCTCAATTATTTATTTGGCATAAAACGTAAGTGAAAAACTTATCACTTTTTATCAGTTTTATCTATAATTTACCATTTTCTACTAGCCTGATCTATAATTTAACACATGCCTCTAGTTTAACTTATAATCTATTCGTTATTTTTATCAGTTTCACGTATAAGTTAATCGCTTTCTAGTGGTTTAATTTTTAATTTATGACTTTTAGTGCTAGGATTAGCCATAAATTTGATCAACTATAAAAGTGCTTATGATAAGTTTTATTAAAAAAAAAAAAAGCGGGAAAAAAAAATGAAATTTCAAGTAAAAGCAAAAAAGGAATTTTAGATGGAAGAGCCGTCAAATTTTAACTTCCAGTACTTTGGATCAATTAAAATTGAAGAGGTAATTCAATTAGAAATTATCAGTGCATAAATTTGTCACTTCCTGAGTGATAAAAAAAAAAAAAAAACTTCTGCTTGCAGAGAATATGGTGAATGTGCAACAATTTATGGTCATGGTGTATCATTTTTGAAAAGTATTTATGTGATAAGTTTCAATACTATCGCTTGGCTGATACCATCAGTGTTATCAGCGTTTTTTTATTATCAAGTATGTAAAGCAGTATGGTTATCACGTCGTAATCATCAGTTACTTTTACAATTATCCCAGTCAGCATATGTAAATAGTGATTTCAAAAAACTGCCCAGGTATTATTAAGCTATTAGAATTTGATTAAAAATTATTAGTGATTAATTTATCTTGTAAATGAATATAAACACCAAATGAACAAATGAAATAAAAAAATTTTTTTTGCTGTACAATTGTTAGCGATATAAAACCTCTGAAATGTTTGATAAAATGTTATTATCTCATCACCTTACTTGTTTTTTCAATCTTGCTATAATTTCAGAAAATTTTCTATCCAATGTTTTGCACTAGTATAACTGAAAAAAAATATATATATAAGTTTTATTAAATAAATACCATTTAGTAGAATTAGAAAAGAAAAAAAATCCTTTTTTTTTCTGTGAAAAATTTAATTATTTTAAACAATTTTAGAATTTACTAATGCATACTTAATTGTAGACCCGAAACCGAATCGTATATTATCAAATTGCATAGTGATTCACGATATTATCATCGACAGTTCAAGCGATTTAATCGTGAACGAGTGCAAACAATTCGTTTTACGATGACAATTATTTTTTGCAATTTCTTTTTATGGGCACCATTTTGTGTGGTTAATGTTTTGCAAGCTGTTGCACCACAATTATTAAGTAATTTAAAAATTTACTTTATTTTATTAAAATTAACAAATTATCATTAAATAGTCGAATATTGGTAATAGCATACATAAGCTGCAAACAAACTGTAATGGAATTTAATTTTTTTTTTTTTTACTGCAATAAATGTCTGTAATAGGAATAAATCTAAATCTTTAATATGATAAATGTTAATCATAAGATGAAATGCAAATTATAATGGAATAGGATTTTCTATTTGCTGTAAGTGTTAAGTGATAAGATAAAATCCAATCCGTAATATGGTGATTGCTGGTGATAAGACGCAAATGTAGTGGAATATATTTCCGGAACTGATGAAAGTAACTGGGAAATAATTTCCTTTAAATAAACAAATATCATATGATATCAATTATCTGATGATACGAATTCCTGCCTCCTAAGACTGAACGGAATATATTACTGATAAGAAATCAATATTGCAAATCAGCTCCTACAAAATCTGTCATACAATAACATTCTTATTCTCTTAAATTAATTACATTTCATAACAAAGCTGATCGAAAATTTTAAGCCGAAACAAAATAACAAGATTTTAATTTTGAAAAATTAATAATTTTCAAATTAAAATTGTTTTTGATGTTTTTAAGGAATTTTATCTTTAATTAGTTTTTCAGTCATTACTTACGCATTATTCAAACACATTTATTTATAGTTTTTTTTTTTTTTTTTTTTTTGAATGAAAAATTTCTACATTAATTTTTATGTAATGTCAAATTTTTTCAAAATTTTTAATATGAGGCGCAAAAAGAACATAATTCCAAAAAACTTTTCATGACGTAAACCATTGAAACTTTATCAAGCGATCTCACTGATTTTGATTTTAATCAATTATCAAACGTAAATATTTGCATAATATTTTCAGTATGGTGGTGGAAAAGTTAATAAAATTCAGCTGAAATAATTAGAGAAATAGTTGAAAAGTCACTTTTTTTTTAATTTAAATTTTTGAAAAAAGTCAGCAAAAAAATTTTTACTTCCTCTACACAGTTACATTGATCATTATAAGCGTGCACATACGTCATATTAATTTATTACAGGTGCGCAACTGATCACTTATATAGTTATACTTGGTAATTTAAATTCATGCGTTAATCCATGGATTTACATAATATTCAATAGGAATCAAGTTAAAAGAGCTTTCACATCAGCAAATGGTAAATTATTATTTATTATAATTATATAATTTTAATTTCCTGCGATTTTATTAAATGAGTTTTTCTTTTGTTGCCGATAAAAATTAACAAGGAATAAACTGATACATTTTTTTTTTTTTTTTTCTGGTCCATTTTAGCAAATAATGCAAGAAAACCATGACTTTTATAATGAGAATTATAAAAAAAAAAAAAAAAAAAAAAAAAAGAAAAGTAAAGAAAGAAAAAGTAATTAACTTTGCCTGAGAAATTAAACAACTAAGGAAGAGAAAAATAACAATTTTTGAAATTTTTCAAATATAAAGAGCAAACATTAATTTTCATTTCTCATCTTAAAATTGAAAGAAGTAAAATTAAACAAATACAGTAGGAAGGGAGGGGTAGGGGGGGGGAAAAAAAAACGCAAATCATATTGGAAATTTTATATACAGCAACTGAAAGCTAAGCAAAAATCTGTCAATACTTGAATTAAATTTCTCCTAAATTTAATATTTTATAAAGATTTTTTTTTTCTTTTTTGCTGTCATTAATTAAATGAATACGATGAAAATGAATTCGCAATAATTGCTTTGTGCAAAAAAAAAAAAAAAAAAAAAAAAAATTATGGCAAACTATTGCATCAGATATATGAGGCATTATATTGGAAGCAAAATTATCCGCTAAAATGGTTGGTAAATTTAAAGTTTAATTAAAATTTTGATTTAGCTAAACTTTTGTTTAAATTGCATTTTAATTTATTTAATCAAAATTTTAATAAGTTCCTACTTAGTGATTTTTTTTTTTCAACTTATATTACCATATTATTCATATTAATCATTACCAATTTATTAAATCAGCATGTTTTTATTTTGTTTTTTTCGCTTAATTTAATCTCGTAAATTAATTCAATTAAGTTCTAATTTTATATGCAAATTTTGCCGATAATAATTTATTTACTTGATTTTTTTTTTTTTTTTTATCTAATATTTCATAATTTTCAGCTTTATCTAATTCTGGAAAAGCAAAATGCAAAATTTGTTAGTAATGCTGCGCAATTTTTATGCAATAGTTTCCATTGCATGCGCTAATTAATTTTGCCAAGTTCAGTATTAAGCTAATTTTCTGCTTGATCTAATTTTATAAATTAATTTAAATTCCTTCCTAATAAATTTCTCAATAATATCCGATAAGCGACAAAATGCATTCGTTTATTTGCAGCATATATTAATTAACACATCTCGTTATTCTGCTTCTATTCACATTACATGCCATGCATCATCAAAAATCGTATTGCTCAAGGATAATTTTTACCGTAAATTCATTATTAGTCCATCATGTCAAAGGTTAGAAATTGATCTGTTCATAAATCAAAAAAAAAAAACAGAAAAAAAAAGATAGAAAGGGACAAAATTTTGGTCTCTTTTTCTTTTATTTTACTAAATATTTCAATATTTAGTAAATAATATTTAGTAATATTTCAATATTTTTATTTTACTAAATATTTTTTACTAATATTTTATCTTGTTTTTAGATCATATTTTCAACTGGAGAGAAACGAATGATTCATTCAGTGCTGATACGATAAATGATACAATGAATGAAATTAATTTAATTAGTAATAGTTTATTTTAATGGAAAACTTTTTATTTATCAATTTTTTGAATATTTGGCTTGCAATTTATTTAATTGAATTTAAAGTAAGCAGCTTTTTAATTACTGATTTTTTTGTTTCTCAAAATTTGAACTTACACTTTAGAAATATTTTTTACTTCCACAAAAAAAAAAAAAATATCATTTTTGTTGTTTTCTTTCTTTTTTTTTTTTTTTTTAATAAACAAAATATAGGAAAATTACTGCATGAAAAACGAGGAATAAAAACTTTTTTATACAAGTTAAATCTTTTTTTCCGTGGGATCGAATATCCTTGTTTTAACCGGACATTTTCTGCATAAACACTTTGGAAGGATACTTTGCTTGCAAAAGAGATCCGGCAGTTTCATAAAGTTCTTTTTTGATAATTCCGTTTCCGGAATTCAGTAATTTCATTGTAAAAGGCAAAAGAAAAATTTTTTTTTTAATTAAAATTTTTAATTGATTTAAGTCATTAAAATTAGAAAATTATTATACAGGTGGATATTGCTGGATTAAATTTGCACATTAAAATGAGAAATTCACTGTAGTACATAGTTATTATCCATTGAAACTTGAAAGAACTCATTGTTAAATGTTAGCTTATCAATATGTCATATTGTGGTGATAATGGGTTTCGTTATGAAATAAGCAAACTGATAACGTGTTTTACTAATAAATTTATAAATTTCACACATTTAAAGTTTATTGAATTTGCATTATATTCCATCAAAAAAAAGAAAAAATTACAGAAAATAAAAACAATCATCCGTCCATACCAATCAATGATTGTTTTCAAATTTTCGAAATATGAAAATTGACAAAGAATTGATATACAATTGAAGTGATCTCATCCGCTGCTCAAAAACTTTATGGAAATGTCAAAATTCGAATTCTAAATCGAGAAAGTTTTATCAGATTATCAGATTACTTAACAGTATAGATAAATAAAATATAATATTCCAACAGAATGATATGAAATTTTGCCATCAACAAATAACTGATTCATAAAATTATTATTAATTGTAAGTTACTAATTCAACAAATAAATTATTAATTCGATAAATTATTATTTCGACATATTCATATCACTGATTTTTCAAAATTATCATAATTCACAAGCAATTTTATCTTGCCTATTTATTTAGTAGCATAAATATTTTTCTAAATGAAATTCACATTTTAATATAGTCTGAATAGAGATTTTTACAGTACTGTTCAAGTTAGACGCGTATTGTCCAACTGATACATTCATCAGTTAGTTTAAATTTGATAAGTTTTACGAAATTCATGCAATTAATTGATAAAAGAATTCTCATTCTTTTAGTTTTTTTTTTTTTTCTAAAAATTTTTTCCTTTATAAATGATGATGGAGAAATCATCTCTCGAAGATTTCCTCTAATCAAAGCGCTGATCCTAATTGTTATAGCAATATTTTCCACGAGAGATTTTAACCACTTGATATGTTAATGATAATTATGCGGTCATGTTACCATGGTTTCAAGTGAAGAATACACGAACCCTTAAATGGTATCGTTTGACGAATCGAATCATGATTAGGTGATCTGATTTCTTGAACGAATATGCATTAAATGATAAATGATTGAAACTTTCGAAGTGGTAACAGTGAATGACATGTGATGAAAATCTTAGCCTGAGCTAATAACAACTCCAACATGATTGTGCTCCTATCCAGGAAGTGATTGATATTTTATCGCCATATTAGCTTGTTACTTCTCTCTTGTTCAGGACAATTTTTAAGATTTATCAGAGCTGCGTCAAATTATGAATAAAACTAAGCAAAATTTCATAATTATAAAACCAAAAATAGGAAAAATAAATAAAAAAAAAAAAAAAGTATGAGCTAAACAAAATGACCCATTGTGATCGACCGGTACTTCACACCCAACACACCACATTACAGTCATGTAAGCCGAAACTTTCGTTCCGTTCTTTTTTTTTTCCTTTTGTTTTTGAAAAAAAGATAATGAGAATTTTTTAAGAATCACTAACAGATATTTAATCGAAAAGCTTCAAGTTAATTTTTAGAATTATGCTCAAATCTAATATACAGTTAATCAAATACCTAATTTAAACCTGACAGCATACTTGAGCTTTTCTTAAACTTACATTTTTCTTACCATTTAAGAAACTTCGAGAACATTTTAAATATGAATTTTACATACGTCATCCTGGAAATGACCCCATTTTACTTGTATTTTTGTTACTGCATTTAAATTTGTCATTAATTCTATTCGGAATACGAAAAAAAAAAAGAGATAACTCATAAAAAATAAAATAAAATAAAATCAATTTCAAACACATCCATGCTTGACTATAGCAAGATAAAACAAATTTTACAAGTAGCAATAATAATTAGTCAACAAATTCAAATTCACTGATAATTGCGCCACTCTGTGCAATTCCCTTACGTACAAAACACGTGAAAAAAAAAAAAAAAAAAAAAGAAATCAATAATAACCCGCATCCTAATCACACTGATACATATATTTTGAACATATTTTGTGATTTTTTTTTTTGATAAAATTTCATTTTCAAATTTACTAAATTCGGGATATTTAAAGTAGACAGAGGATGTAAGGCTAGGCTGTACTGCATGCAAAAAGAAAAAAAAAAAAAAAGAAACCAAAAACAAAAATTCTCTTCAATCGTTCTGAAAACATATTTACCTTTACAAAAAAAGAAACGTTAGCTATTACAGTTATCTTTATTTTTAGATAAAAATTTCGCAAACCACTAGTTTAAGTTAAGAGTTGACTTGAAAGAAAAAAAAAAGAACAGATAGAAACAATCGGAATTTTTCGATCATAATCCATGCCAACCAGCATTTCTTCTTCTCATTATTTTATCATACGAAAACTTGGAAAAGGGATTAAATGATAACTGAGTAATATGCATCATTTCGGCACATGCAAGATCACTGGAATCTATGCAAGGTAATTATAAATATTCGAGTCATCCTTATCACGACACATATACTCACGTTCAATCAAACTTTCAATGCGTTTCTTCAAATCAACTGGTTTTACGGGAAAACGAAGTTGATTAAACAGCTCCGAAATAAGCAACTGATGCGCAAGCGTTTTCCGAGTTTTCATGATACGTACAATAGCAGCGTCAATTTGATATTGTCGATCTTGGTATATTTCTTCTTCTGTCTGAGCACGTTCCACAGCCTGAAATATGCAGCTCAATCACATGCTGTAAATTCCAGGTATCAAATTAATTTTGAAAACGGGTCATAACTGAACAATTACCCAACAGTGCAATAATCTCAAAATGCTGTACATCAGACGAAATATGAAAATGAAGAAAAGACTAAAATATCAAAAAAAAAAGTCCTGTATTTCAATATTATATTTTGAGATTATTAGTAAAAAGACGCCTTCGACAGAAGAATTTCCTAATAAAAACATCTTTTTCTCTGCAGAGAACTCTTGTTTATTAATATTTAAGTTCAATGAAACACATCGATGGCAACTTATAATCTTGATAAAAAAGACCATTCGACAGTTTCGCTATTATCTTTTACTTGATATGCGCATGTCCTTTATTCTCTCCTTCTTCATAAAATTTTTAGTCAGACTTTAGAGAATGCCAGAAATGACCAACCGTTTCCTTCATCTGCACCTGACTTATGCGAATTCTGTACAGTTTTTCATTACATTCCGGATTGAAGGTAAATAGATCATTAGCTCTAATATCTTTACCACGCGGTGTTTTCTTTAAAACTCGTAATTTACCACAAGCTAACGACTGCATTGTTCTTTCTAATTCATTATTTTCTGCAAAATGGATTACTCTATATTAAGTTGAAAATGAACTCATTTTCAAGCTAAAATATTCGAAATCGTTCTAGTATGAAGGAATTGAAAAGTCTGCACTATTCATTTGGTTTATTAGTTCAACCCAAATATTTTCTTGGTTCTGCCTGAAAGTTTTCCTGATACTCCAGGTAAAAAAGAGGAAAGGAAAACTTTTCTCTTTCCGTTCTTTTTTTTTTTTAGCATAACCTGTTGAAACCCCGAATTTCGTACAAGCACATATTAGGGATTCACTGAAGTACACTGCAATTTTAGTCAACTGGAAATGCAATCTCAGCTTACCAATTTTAGTTGCCGACTGAATTTCTTCAAGTGACCATTCTAATTTATCATTGAATAAAAGAAGTACCAACGCTTGGAACATTGTAACTTGTAATTCTTTCACTACCTATATATTTATAAAACTTCGAAGACACTCCGAGTAAAACAATGTCAAAAAATAGAGAAAGAATAAAGGTAAACTCTAATTAGTTAGAATTTTTCATTTTCGAAGAGACTATCATTATAAAAACGCATCCGAATATGCTTAGCAAATCTCTGGTTAAAAATATCTAAAAAAAAAATTACGTTAAATTGAGCCCGTAATAACAACTGAGCTAGACTGTGTTGCCACTGAAGCTTGCGTCCACTGTGCTTCGAGAAGTAGAACTAAAAAAAAATTCAGTATAATATCTACAAGCCACTTTAAAAGCAATACATGTAACATAAAGTTTCAGAAGTTGATACATTCTGGAAATGCTCCTGATATTCAGCCAAAGTTGGTGGTATTGCAACTTCCATATATTCATATGTTGGCCAGTGACCCATTGTTAATACGTTAACACTAAATTCGATCTGAGTTGTAGTATGCTTTAACACTCGATCAGGACCACCATGCTCCATATACTAAAATAATGTGGATGGTTCAAGAACAATAGTTCGACATCCCTTTTCTGAAGAAACAAATGCAATGAAACAAACCGATAAATGAAAGACAAAGAGTTAAAATAAAAGTAGCGAAAGTTTATGAGAAAGGCGACATAAATACCTGTTTAAATGATACGCCGAGATCTTTAGAAACTTCCATATCTTTAAACATCCCTTCTAATCTTGTTGTGAACGCAGCCCCACATTCTGAAAACGTAAAGTTTTAAACTATCTGCGTCAAAATTTAAAGACTTTTCAATAAAAAAAAAATACAACCAAAGGAATATCACTCTCATAATAATAATTAATAATAATAATAATTAATAATAATAATAATTAATAATAATAATAATTAATAATAATAATAATTAATAATAATAATAATTAATAATAATAATTGATAATAATAATAATCAATAATAGTCATAAATAATAATTAATAATGACAGTAATAACAATAAATAATAATAATTAATAACAATAATAATTAATAACAGTAATAATAATAATAGTAGTAATAATAATAATCAATAATAATAATATATATTATATATATATATATATATATAATATATATATATATATAGACATATATTATTATTGTCGACCAAAGATGATGAAATAAATCATGGAATTATCAGAAGTACTGATTTCCTTTTCCAAAATACTGACGGGGCATGGCCTGCTGGTTTATGATTACAGACAGAGAATTACAACAAATGGCAGTCATCACCGAAATAATGAAATAGTCGAGTTACAATGAGTCAGAAATAAACCTTGTTTCAGTTTTGAAAGCATGGATTTTTCGGCATCAACAGACGCACTTCTTCCAAGTAGTAATCTTTTTGCAAGATCCTTCTTGTAGAAGGCTTCAAAAACATCTTTACCTAAAAACGACAAGTCAAAAATAAAACAAAAGCCGAGCCTGCTTCCGATTTCAGCATTTAATCAGATAGAATTGATATTTCGAAAATATATCTATTTGATTAACGCTCAAAGAATCTATATAAATTAATTCTGGACCTTAACCTCTTACTTCTAATTTAACATGATCTTGGGGCCCTATCTAAAGTCGAAATATCTCCCTTGTTATGCTGTGTAAAAAAGAGGATTTCTTTTGAACTATTTATGAAATCTTATGAAGATGACATTACATAAATCATATTTGAACAGAAATCTCTGTACAGTAACATTAATACACTCTCCTCACTCACCTTGTATAAACCTGAACAGCACGATCACCTCATCCATAAGATTTTCCATTTCTTCCTCTGTTGCCCCCTTGTTTCCAGATCGCAATTTACTATCCATAAATTTGGCTTGAAAAAAAAGAGAAAAAAAAATACTTTACTTACAAATGACAAAGATTTTATGATTTCCCGTAAAGTAAAACTTCCCAGACAGGGACCCGGAAAGAAAAACAAGAAAAACAAAACGTCCCTTCCTAATCAACACATCTATTTATTTTTCGAGAGATAAAATAGAAGAAAAAAAAAAAAAAGGCGAAACAAATATTATTAATGCTTTACTAGCGATATTGCTTCAACAATATAACAAATGTTTAACATAAAAAGATTTGAGAAAATTTTATAAGTAATTAGGGGATAAAAAATATCAAAAGGCGACAACTAGGTTCGGAAGGGAACACCATATTTTAAAAAAAACGACAAACGACTAATAATAAGTGGATCTTATTCCACTTACCGACAAGCTCAGCTGGTTTATTTGGTCGAGTATTGATGAAATAATCAAATGCGTCTTTTTCCGCTTGGATAAACTTCTCATTCCGTTCAAAACAACTGAAAATATACTGGTTTCAGTATATTTTGAACAAGGTGTGTGTGAACAGAAAAATATGCATGAGTAAAAAATATTCAATTAATCGCATAAGCAATAGGAAGCAAGATTCAATGTTACTATCAGCTAAAATAACCGATCACCAATCAATACCAGCAGTAAGATGAGATATAACAGAAGCTAAATAAAATGCGTTATTCAGCCAATAATTTATCAGACTTATAGAATGGATTTTCTTAGCAAATTAAATTCAACAAAACCTGTCCACAATGGCATCAAGTTGCCTTTTCATAGCCAACAAATCAGCAACTAGCGTTTTATCCCTGCTTTCATCCATCACCAGAGCTTTACCAACTTTCTGAAGTGTTAGAATGCAACAACTTTCTCAAATACATAAGGACCAATTAGTCCGTTCGTAATATTTCTTTTATAGAGCCTTCCATAGGTTCCCCATACCCCGAATGAAACAGGGTTCAGGCAGCGGATAGAGACAGTGTTTCTTAGCTTCCAAAATAATATTTGTAACTGCTCCGACTGAGCTAAATGAACTAAATTCTTTAAACTTAACCCCTAAGCGACACTGCAACCTTATTCTTCGGCTTTCAGAGATAGAAAAGGGGGGGAGGAGGAGGAGAAGAAGGTCTAGAAGGATTCGCAATACTCAGAAGGAGTTTGAGATGACATGATCTAACCATTAACAATAAGTGGTTTTGAACGACAGTAATTATTATAAAAATATTATGGATATGTGACAGCATTTCATTTACCTTGACATAAGCAGCGAAAACATTTTTCAAAATAACCAGTCCATGCTTTGTTCTTGATACCATATTATATATTAAACTTAAATCTTCACATTTGTTTTCAAGAAGCATTGCATCAAGGCCTGGAAAATAGAAATAATCTTCTATTTATAATTTAAAACCATATAGGAATGAAGTACAAGAGCTTGAAAGACTTAAAAATTCTAAATTAAACAGATAAGCATTCCGAATAACTTTTTCTGAAAAAAAAGTTCCTCCACTTCTTTTCAAGTAATTTTTGTGCAGACAAAAAAGATGAATCTCGAAAAATATAAATAAGCGCACAACAGTGANATCCATTTTTTTTTTTTTGATCCATTTGAGCAGTAAAATAATAAAACGATTTGAAATAAATAATTTGGAGGCNTGACGATCCATTTGAGCAGTAAAATAATAAAACGATTTGAAATAAATAATTTGGAGGCTGTATCGGCATTAGAGCATTAGGGGAATTTAAAAATTAAAAATAAGAACAAACCTTTATTGATAAATGAATCCATATGATCAGAAATTAAGCATCTTTCAGCAACTGTTAACAATGGCTTCTTCGTTGTAAAATCCAAGTAATAATCAACACGATTTGTTTCTTCTTCCAGACGCTTTTTTACATGCCGTAAGTACGCCGGAACCTGAATTACTTCGACTTCAAAAAAAAAAAAATCATCTCTCTATAAAAATAAATTCTTCCACAACTACTTTGAAATAAAAGTAACGTTTTGTACCTCAAGACTCTGCGACAAATGACGTCCTTCTGCTTCATAAAGAGTGCATGTAGTTTCAAGAAATTTCCGTTCGAACACCTGAATGTTTAAAAAACATACATTAATTAAGTATCTAATTAATTAAGCCTATGCAAACTTTAAAACAAGAGAGGAAAACATGTAGAATTACAATCAACTAATTAAGGCTTCATTTTCCTTTAGTTGATTCCACAACTTAGGCTACATCACTTTTTCAACTTGAAAAAGTTATACAAACAAACTTTCTAAGAATCGTTTGCTATAAGCCAGTATACAGTTTCATCAAATCAAATAATACCATACTGAATAACACAAACCAGAGAAACGAAAATGTTAACTTTAGGGGATATCGAAGAAAAGTCAAGGTCAAGGTGAGAGATTTTCTGCTGAATCTAACATTCAGCACAATGTTTTAATAAATATATAGCATGAGTAGACAGAAGTTATTAATATGTGTTTTTTCCTAATATATTTCTAAATCTTTTAGAAATACTAAAAGAATCCAATCAGTCATTGCAATAATCTCCACAACAGTCGTAAATAAATCGATTTAGAGCGTTTCCATAACTGTGTGTGGTAAATCACATGTTTAAACTACCAGATACTCTGAGCACCTTGTTTACATAAAATGTAAAGCTTACTTCCGCATAAACCCGAAGACTCGTCATCATACGCAATAATGATTTGATCAGCAACCGATCAATCTACAAAAAATTTCCATTAAGTTCAACAGATTGTAAGTCAAAGAGGCACTAAATCGACAAATGAGAGAAAACATGATGTTACACAGAAATATGAAATTATTATTCATGGCACAACGGCACACTTGGTTAACAATTCTTCTTATTTCCAGTGTTTACTGTGACTATAAGCAAAATAATAAGAGTGTTGTAAAAAAGAACGATAAGGCAACATGGGCCGGATAATGTGAATAATCTAGCTTCTGAACTGCAGACAAAAAAAGTAATTACCATTACATCAACTGTCATGTAAATGAGTTTATGTAGCTCACCTGTCCGCCCTCTCTTTCTTGTTCAATCATTTTTAAAAGTCCATCGACTGAACGCTTTCTAACACGTTCATTATCCATAACTTCGTCACGGAAAATTTCTAATCCCATATCCCTGCAACCAATGAATTTCGTGAAGTTTTTAGTTTTTTAAGTTACTAAATTTCGTGAAGTTTTTTTTAGTTAGTTTTTAGTTGCTAGTTAAAAAAGCACTTTCTCCATCTCCTTGGCACACCAAAACATCTATTCTATGAAATTTAACGAAATTTAACAAACAACTTAAGAAGAGCTACGTCATGTAAAATCAAAAACTCCATAAGGAAAATCTGAACTTACCACAACGAAATAACAGTAGGATTATGCAAAACAAAAGTACGATCTAGATAAAGAAACACGCTGCGAACATTGATCTGAAATATGTAAATAAATATATTCAATACTTTGATTATTTAGAGAGTGCTTCATTAAAACTTTCAAGCTAAAAATTTTTACGCTCACTAGGGACGAACATTACAATCATGCATGAGGTTCACAGAGCAGCTGATATCGGATAATCTCTGAAAACACCTACTGTAAAATCTTGTGAAAATATTCCTTGAATAACTGCAGAAAGTTACTCTCATACATGTTAGCATTCAATAACTTACCAACTGCTCACAATATTCAAGCCAAAGAATGTTAAGATGCTGCAGGAATAAAGTTGTGGAATCAGAAACGTCAAGCAAAATGTGAAGTTCATGTACAATATACGAATAAATGCAAGTCTTCAGTTTCTTGTATATTTTCATCGCTGCATTGCTGCTGCATAAAAACTCAACAATCTGAAAACTTGCAGTAAAACTTCAAATCCATTCGAAATTATTACATTACTCTCAGATGTATACGGACCCAATCTATTAGCATTTCTTTGCTTACAGTTCCCAGACGAGGAAATTTCAAGTAGCCGCCGTACAACTACAGTGAAGGTAATTTTCCAGTGATTTGAAATCAACAGACAGAAAGATAAAAAAAAGGTCACATACAAAGTACTGTTAGTGAAGTGGAAGATGAAATCTAATATCTTAATTAATCCACCGCCAAGAAATATCATTTCATACAAGTGATGTATTTCAACCGAAAAATATTAGGAGTTATAGAGGCTTGGAAGTTTAAAAAAAAATAAAGGAAAATAAGTTGAAGAAAAAGACTGCTTGCCTCATAGAGTTGCTCCAAAGACGTTTCTGCTTTTTTCTTTTTCTGTATTGCAACAACAGCTTCTCCTAACGGATGCCATTTTTCTTCAAATGGATCATCTTCCTTGAATGATGGGCGTTCTAAACAGAAAAAAAAAAAAAAAAAAAAAATGCAATTTGATAAAGAAGTTCAACGGAGCAGAAATGCGCAAATATATTTGTCTACCATAGATTATTTATAAACAGTGGCATATATTATGCATAATAAAGTGAAAAATTGAATGAAGCAATAGTAAACAAACACCCTCCGCTTGATTCATCTCTCGTGGAATTCATGAAAGACGTGGAAACGATTACAAAACCATTTTCATTACATTTCATCAAAATTTCATAAACTAACGTTTGAAACCACGTATAACTAATTTCTTCGCGCTGACTGGCTGTGTGATATCGCCAACAACTGAACGACCATTTTTGTGAGGTGCACCAATATGTTGCTGTTCACTCTTCTCATGTGCAGTTGATGGACCTGCGGGAAAAACTGATGGTGTTGCGAATCGTACTGTACTCTTTCCAGAACGATGGCTTGACGATGAAAAATTGGACGGTTGTGGGGAGTTCAAGCTACTTGTAGTATCACCTTCACAGCTTTCTTGCGTTGATCCTTCTTCCATGACCACTAAGGATGTAGTCGTTCCTTTTGATGGCTCAACTTTTAAACCCGTTCTTGTTGAGGATGATAAACTGCTACGATGACGTTTTGTTTCTGGTGGCTATAAATGACAGAAAAGTTGTATTCCAAATCAATCTACTACTACTATCATTGCTTGATCTACTAATTGCTTTTTCTTTTATGGTTTTTTCTTCTCGTCTTTGCTTACTATCACATCTATTGGTAACATAAAAAATTTCCAGAATATCAAGAAATTTTGTAGAGTTTAAAGTATATCATTGTTGATCCCATAATTAATAATATACGCTAGTTCGAAAAAACCAACGAAATGTAGCTGAATCCCGTAACTGTTCTGGAAGTAATCTAAAAGTTATTTTTTTTTTTTCTTAACAAATATTGTCTTATGTAGGTAGAAAAATTAATTATAGTTAGCTGTCATCCAAATCCACTGAAAAACCAATAACATTCTCATCTTTTGCAGTACAAACTTCGCCGCACTATGCACTAATGAATGATCACAATGCTAGTTATACAAAACCAAAATACTTCTAAATACCTTTAATTCGTCCAAATTTTTGGTTTCGGCAAGTAGTGAAGACGAGGTTTTCCGTATCGTCTCTTTCCCTGAAAACTTTGTTTCACTTGAATTTTTTACTTTTAGGCAGAAGCATTCCAAACCATAAACCTGCGGTTTCCACTAAGAATCTTACGTTGATGGCAGCACGATTATGAATCTATGACGAAACTATGATAATAATTATTCATAGATTCCGAAATGAAAAGTTTATCATTAGCAAGCGTTAAGCATTCCCACTGCTAGTGATAACCAATTTAGCACTAAAGCTACAATGCCGGACTTTTTCATGATTTATTTTTACATATTATGTAAATTTCAAATAAGATAGTCAATAAAACTTACTCTCCGCCGATGTGTGTTGTGTTTCCGTTCCCGGAATGAAAGAATTAGCCGGAACCGAAGACGATGACATATAAACAACGCGCCTTCACTTAAGCGCAACAAATATTAAATTGCAAGACAATAACAAAACGATTCCCAGACAAAACCCTGAAAATAAAACAAACAGAAAAAGAAAAGAGAAAAACAAAAGAATTACAAAATAGTAGCTTCAATACAGCCTGAAATTTTCCACCAAATATTATCATATTGCTTCCTTTCAGAGTTCATTAATGCTCTCACATAAGATCTACTAGAAGGTGAAAGGAAAAAAAAAAAAAAAGGAAGCAGAAGGAAATAAAACAAATTAAATTCAAATCTAAAAAGAAAAAGTAATACATCAATAAAAATTTTATAAAAAAAAAAAGCTTTTGAGTAAAAAAACACTAACAATACGCCACCAGAGATATGTATAAAAGCTTAAGTAGCATATTAATTTAATGATTTGTTCATTATAGAACATCAAAAAAAAAAAGAAATGATATAATTTAGTCCCACTACCAGTCCTCTTTTCTCACTATTTCCCTTCTCTTTTCACTCCCTAGTGTAGGCTATTTTACTACCTCTTCTCAATCTCTATCATCTTTTTTTTTCATATAACTTTTATCAATTTCTCCAAACTCTTTTATTCATCACCTGCAAGCTGTAACTACTACAAGTTTTGCATTGCTTACTAATGCTAAAATTCCACAAAAACATTGTATTCTTAGCTTTTCTCCGTCCTCTTTCTCCCTCTCTCTCTTCTCCTCTCCCTCTCTCTCTTCCTTTCTCTCCCTCCTTACCAGATATAAAATACTTTTCTATTACGAATCAATAATGATACTGTCCCATCAATATATTTGCAATATAGATAAATTAATGAATTAGGGGAGATTAATCAATTTTATAAAAATAAAACAAAATACAACAAATTGTCGAGTTATTCCTTTACTTTTTCTAATAACTGTTCAAGTTAAGATGTATAATAAAGCTAAAAAAATTCAGGTAACCTTATCATGCTAGATTAATATCACGTCACAGGCAAAAAGTTAGAATAACATCATTTACTTCCCTTTCTTTTTGTAATCATCAGAGCAAATTAATATTTTCCAAATCACTGGAAGCGACTACTTGTAATCTGCTACTGTGAATCGTTTCATGTCTTAACGTGATCGTAAAGATTTCATCGGTATACAAATCACGTATGTGACCCTTCATGATGTTGATTTTCAACGAATGATTCAACAGTATAAATTACACACGTATCCACACGTGAACTAGAAAATCAGCACTCAATACTCCTATCTTATTTCCTTAACCTATTCAAGTTAACCTACTCTCATGCGATTTTAACAATTAAAATTTTAATAAATCTAACAAATTTAAAGCATTTTACGAATAACTAACCAGCTAATTGATTCAAACTGTTATAAAATTTCGTAGCTACTTCATCAGATGGCATACATTTCTACAGAACGAAACATATTAATTATATATTATTAATTAAGGAAAATTTCTCTCTTCAATGTTTTTTTCTTTTCTTTTTTTTTCTCCGGTAATCATAATTGCAAGAAAAAGAAAAATAAAAACAAAAAATTCATATTGCAAGCTGGTAACATTATATATATGGAAATAGAGTGCAATTATGGTTTGACCACTTTGACGGGTAGTATCTCTCTCTCTCTCTCTCTCTCTTACCTATTCCCAAATCCAGTCTAATACAGTCTAGTACATTTAGTGGACTAGTTCATTCATTACAATCTTAAATCATCTAATTAATATTCCTTAGAATCGGAAAACGATTGATTCCGAAGCCGGTCCGGAACAACCAACCGTACATTCCAGCAGCAAATAGCCCCTCATCTTCCCTGTTCACACTTCACCTAAAATTTCATCCCCCTTTTTGCTCACTGAGCGGGCCGCAGGCCGTGACACTCCTTGCTCCAAGCGAGCGAGCCCTTCATTTTTCCTTTTCCCTCTTATTCTTCAACTTTTTTCTCTCTCCCTCTCTCTCTCTCTCTGTCTCTCTTTTCCATTTTCTCTTTCTCTCCTCAACCTATTCTCTCTTTTCTTACTCCTCCTTTGCTTTTCACAATTTGCAAGCTTAGTAGTTAGCCTTCCTTGTCTTCGGTGCGAATTTGTTCATCCTTCTTTTCGTCACTTCATGTAAATATTGCACATGTTCACGTAACTTTACGTAAATACTCACGTAACTCTACGTTTACACTATTAAAAGTATCATTTTCCAGTATTCTCACTTCAATAACACTTTTTTTTTGCGTTCATTTTACCTCTCGCGAATGTTGCGCAATCGTATGTCACTGTATGAAGGTATCTGTGTTTCATGTATTTTTCTCCAGCAAACAAACATCTTACGTTCATTTCCGTTTTACCTGAATTCACCTGGTTATTTACATTAATGTTATTTTTATTGCCATAAAATGTTGCTTGATCAAAATTTTCGTTTCAGTACGAATACATTTCTGTTTTAACTTAATGTATTTGATTTACTGGAATCCTGGTTGTAGGAATTTTAATTCTTCACATTTTGTATGAATGCTACATAGAGTTATATATTTTTATATTATACAGATAAAATATTTTTTGAGATTTTAACTTCATTAAAAATACACTTCTCGTCATATTGTTTCACGTGAAAGTATCCAATTTAATTGTATGTTTATTCGGGTGAAATATTCCAGTCTGTTTTTTTGTTCGTATAATGATGCGTGCATATGAACGTCAATCCTTAGATCATATAGAATGTTATGCAGGTGTATTTTTATTGGATGTTTTTTTTTTTTTTTTTTTTTTAAAGCTCATATATCACTGACGAATAAGTACAATGATTTTTTCAAAGCTTAAATTTTTAACAATTGAACTTTTTCAGATTATTGCTATAGGCATTTGTGCTGATTGGCATACGAAAAAGCAAACAAATGGCAACTGCTGGATTAGAAGGTATTGTATCCATTCGTATTATAGTTTCAAATTTTTTTCTATAAAATTGTTAGAATCTCTTGGATAGTTCATTTCTTTGTCTAATCTTAGGCATGAGACATTTGATGATGATGTAGCCAAAAGTATTCATACAGTCATTTTTTTATCTTTTGAGTAATTTATAAAATATGCCGTAAATCACTAAAAGGGAACGATTCTTTGCATCAGATCAATAGAGCGAAGAAGAGTAGTTGAATAGATGTTGAAACTTCTCACAAATTATTTCCTTTCTCTTTCTTTTTAAATTCATGGAAATGGAATGTTATCCAATTTAATGCTTTCGAAGATGAGATATTTATCTAGCCATACTCTTTTTGTCAGCATTAAGATTAATGCGAATAATTTTTGGCTAGTTTTTTAGTGTTTAAATGAATTAATTATTCGAAGATATATGCATCTTTACTGAACATTTCGAACGATCAAACCAACTATTGAAGTGCATCTCTTGTTTCTTAGCCATTTTTGTCTTATGCTAGTATTAGTAAAAATGACATTCAGTGCAGTGTGATTATTAACGAAGCTTCGTTTCACACAGATTAGTCCTGTTGAATGCTCAGTCATTTGTAAATATTTATTAGATGTACTGTTAAATGAAAACATCAATATTAGAATAGAGAGAAGTAAATGATGGATAGAAACGAGCAAATAGCGAACAAAATATAGTGCAAATTTAAATATCAGTAGGATAAACTGTTATGCTAATATAATGCAAAATATATAACTGGAAAAAAGACATACTTTTTTTTTTTCATTTAAAGTAAAATTATTGCTATATTCTAAGTATAGTACAATCACCGAATGATATTGTTAATGTATTTTTCATGGCAAATCTATGTGATCAAAAATCTTTCCAATGACAAATATGTCGGAAATGTAATTTAGTAGATTAGGCTATAAAAAAAAAAAAAAGAAGAGAAAAACTGATGAAAATATGGGATATAAGAAATGAATTTCATCAAAATGAGAATCATTATCTCTGGAATAAAATCAGAAATAATTTTCTTCTATGAATATGAAATTGCGAAACTGGTAACAAGCGGTTGATTCTCTCTGTCATTTTGAGTTTAATATATATTTAATTCTGTAGTGAACTTCGAACAACAACTGAGCTTTATAACTTGTTTTACTTTTCATGGCAATCCCCCTTTTTTTTTTCTCTCTCTCTCTCTCTTTCTCTTTCTCTTTCTTTGATTTGATTTCACAATTTTCTTTTTTCATCATCTCTGTGTACGGTCATTTACTTTTAATATCTTCCTTTCTTTTTTTTTTCTCTCTCTTTTCTCACTAAATTATCGTTATATTTTTATTTTCGATCTTCATTTATCGACTCAAACAGTTTTAGCAATGAAACTGTTTAAGATTTTGTAACAATGATAAATTCAGCTAATTTAGCAGCATAGTCTTTAATAATGAGATGTGTTTTTGGTAGCAGGTGTTAAATTTTTTTCCCTTTTGTTAATTCGTTTATAGCTTTAGGAAATATCTTATTTGTTCTGATTTATTAAAGCTCTTTATGTTAAATATATTTTTTATTCAATTCAAATGATGTCTAATAATTGTCACTTTTATATTGTAATATTACATTTCACAATGAATAAATGAAGTCCAATTTTTATGCTTAGTGATTAGAAATATAAGATATAAATATATTTCATATGGTAAATAAATCGAAACTATAAGTTAGGGGAAGAATTTTTTACACCTCATATGGTGAATAAATTTTGATTGAAATTTTTTGTTTGGGATTCAAATATCATTCGCATGAATGAATGGTATTTGAAAATTCACACTGATAAAAATAATATATGATTTGGAAAGGAGGAGATCTACAAGTCTAAAGGACTATAAGAAAAGAAAAAAAAAAGCATAAAGACTATATGGAAAGAAAAAAAAAAAGCATAAATTATATTTCAAGTATTTATCTATAACTAGATAATAAATTAATTTAAATTAATATACATATGTATAAAATTACTACATTTATATTAAATATAATGTATTTTTATTAGATTCTATATAAGATTATACAGTGTGAAGGAGAATTTAGTGTAAAAAGTGAAGTGACAAAAGTGGGAAAATGAGTGAAGAGAAAATGAGAATAGGAAGTTATGAGTATATATTATATTACTAATTCGTGTTTAATATTTCATTAATAATGCATGTGTAGCTTAAATTTTCGAATATATTTGACTAAATTTAATCAGTCAAAATTTCTAACATTTTTACTATGTTTAATTCGAATTTCCAACACCTGAAATAGCTCGTAATCAATTCTAATTGCTAGCATTTAATTATTTTTAATACGTTTGATGATAATTTTTAATCGTGTTCAATTTCCAATATATAAATTACGCCTTAAAATGAAAAATAAAAGCACCAATCTCTAGTATTTAATTAATTTCAGTGTTTTATTCATATTCAATTAGCTTTTTAGGATTTGTAAGGCAAAACATAACCAATTAATTAGTGTCAATTTTTAGCATTATTTAAATAAAACATAATAAAATGATTTTTAAGGCAAAACTATGCCATGCCATATCATATCATTATCATTACCATGCCATACCATATGATGGTGATAATCATGTGCGCCAGTGGGGGGAAAAAGAGGAAGGATGGGAGGGGGAAACTCAATTTTCTTTTCATTTCTTCCTTTCTATTTAAAATCAGTCTCTCTCTCTCTCTCCCTTTCCCTCTCTCTCTCTCTCTTTCTCTCTCTCTCTCTCTCCCTCTCCCTCCCTTTCTCCCCCTTTTCTATTGATCAGTATGTTCTCATTTTTGAGAAGAATTTATGAATTGTTGTTATTACTCTTTTTTTTTTTTTCCTTTTTTATTAATTAATATTAACAATTATTTTCCAATTAGTTAAGGTTAGGAAGGAGGAAGCAAAAAAAAAGAAAAGGATGATTAGGAATTGTTTCTATTTCAAGAAATGGTGATGAAATTTCTCGATTTTATTGATTGATTTTTTGTATCGATTTTGGGAAAAGATTTTGAAAAAGCAATTTGTTTATGGGTGATTGATTGCATATGGTGTAAAATTTTATTTCATTATGAAAATTTTGTGTTATAATCATGTGATTGCATATTCGTGATCAGATGATTAGAATTATTCGTAATTAGAATTCTTATTAGTTAATTTATTAAAATTTCTCTTATTGCAGCTATTAATTGTCTTATCATATGATTGCATATTCGTGATCAGATGATTAGAATTATTCGTAATTAGAATTCTTATTAGTTAATTTATTAAAATTTTTCTTATTGCAGCTATTAATTGTCTTCTTTTTTTTTTTTTCCTGTAAAAATTTTGGAATTTAATCGTTTCAAGCTTCTGAATTTCCTAAAATTTTCAATTACGAAACAATTATTGATCGAAATTATTTAAAAGTTCCATTGGGAAAATTGCATTATCGATTAACATTCATCATCATCATCATACGATGAATTTTCATTTTTCACACATGTTCCAATTATTGCTTCCATTTAGTTGAGTTGATTTTTTCTTTTTTTTTTTTTTTTTTTTTTCTTGTCTAAATATCTAATACATTAAACGAATATTGAATAAATTAGATAACACTATGGATGTGCGTGTCAATTTATTTTCAATATTTGATATGTTAAATGATGATTAAAAAATGTTAGTTCGATCTTTTGCTATAGTAGTAGCTGCTAATTTATTTGAAAAATGAATGGAAAATATTCGCAGATAGTTAATGATGTGATAGAGATATTCGGCAGAATATAGTTTTCATTGGATAAATTATTGAATGAAATTTTGCTATCAGTTATTTACTGGATAATATTTAGCCAAAAAAATAAAAAAAAATCATGCAAGTGATATCCTTTTGACAGATAAAATATTATTGATGATCATATCCAACCAATACATACTATTTTACTTTTATGCTAATTTTTTCAAATTTCTATTTTCTGGAATTTGTCGAGAACTTAATTTGAAGTAATTATTTGATGAAAATTATTATTATTTCGTGTTTGAGGTTTTTTTTTTTTTTTTTTTTTTAACGGAACTTACATATGAGAGTATTTTCTTGGCTAAGATGTTGTTTCGGAAGCTAATATGTGCAGCTGTCTTTTTTTTTTTTTAAATAAAAAGATTGAATTTTTGTTTATTTAATGTGTTTATCGGAAATTATTTATCTCCTAATTATTACTAATTTTTGATCTTACGTTAAGAGGAAATGGAAAGAAAAGAAAAAAGAGCCAAGACGGGTTTCTTTTTTTTGTCGGCCTATTGTATAATGTACTCATATTTCAAAATTCATTCAATTTGGTAGGTGAATCAGGTAATGTTGCCTCCTAAAAGGCCACCACCTCCTCAGGAGCAATCTGCAAATCGAAAATTGAAAACAAATACGGTAATCAATCAGGAATTATCATCTTTGGGAAGGAAGAAGGATGCCCAAATGCAAGATGCTATGGATAAATTTGCCGATGAATTGAACAAATCATCGGATGACGAAGAAAATATAATCGAAGGTCGGTAGCCCTAAATTAAAACGTTCACAAGTGTTATTAGTATTTATTGTTCAGTTTACGTTGAGCTAATCTTCGATCATTTCATACATTTGCTCAAGTTCTTATACTTTTTTCTTTCTCGAATTCAATTTGAGGCATATTTCAACGTGTGTCATTTTTTTTTTATTTTTTATTTTTTACTTTTAATGAATGGAAAAAATTTTTCACTTGTAATCTTTTTCCCTTTCATTCATTCTATTGCACTCAATCTATCACATTTTTTTTTTTTTTTTTTTTATCCTATTGGTGGTTAACATTTTAAATAACTCATAAAACGAGCAATCCGAAGGGATGAATGAAATTTATCCAAAAAAAAAAAAGAAAAAATATGAGAATAAAATTGAATTGAGATTTATCCGCAAAGAAAATGTTTTTACTGCTTCTGCTCTAATTAAGTAAAGATATTAGTTATTTGTAAAGTTGCTGAATTCTACTCCTCTATATTAGCTGATTTACATTTACTCTTGTTTCTAAAGAGTGGAAAAGAGAGAGTTGACGAAAAACTATGCCAATAAATTTGGTTAGTGTTATTCTAAAACATTTTCCGAGTTGACTTCCTTTTTTTTTTATAAGATGTTTTTGAAATTGAATTTTAAATCTTTAAAGCATTTGACTGTTAACCCTGATGTTATAAACTCGTCAAGTACGAATTTCTTTGATGTTGGAGGATATTAGTTTATGCGAAAAAAGTTAATTAGTTGAAATGAATGTTGTGTACTTGAGAATTTGAATTAAAACTCTATTTTATTCCATCATATCCGCCATAAAGATATATGAAACATCAGAAAACCCACTGCACTGATGATTCTGAGTAATCTATACCTTAATCACGATAATATTATTATATAAAATTGTGATCTTGTATGGAATAAAATCTCTGTTTTATAAAACGTAGTATTTTCAGCTGGTGATGAGCATTTCATTAATGGTACTTCAAATGAACTTAGTGAGGTTGAAAAGGAACTGATCAGAGAAGAACTGAAGAAAGTATGTTATTGTATCTGAATTTTAAATTAGTAGAATTCTGTTGAGGTTATCATGGTTTAATCCACTAGATTAACATTTACTCATCGTTGCTGGTAATGATTTCAAGCTAGATAATTTGAGCGGAATAATTCATAATTAATTCCTTAAGGTTTTGCTTGAGCAAATTTGAACTTGCTAAAAGATATTTATTATCACTATCGGTGTATCCCAATTGTTCATTAATATTGTATATTATTTAGTCTAATTTTGCTTTAGAATTGGATTGCTTAAGTTATAGTAATTACAGTAGTATTTATTGAGGTTTATGAAATTCACTAAACCATTCTCTAACTATCTTAAATTTAGTACAGCATTAATTTTGAACAGATAAAAGAAACAAACTTGAGAATAACTTGATGTTTTTGTGGAAAAATCTGAAATAAGATTAAAATTAAAATTATATTCTTCAGTTTCATCTTTTCATTCCATCTACTATGAAATTTTTCAGACCGAAGAAGAAATCAATACATTACGTCAAGTACTGGTTGCACGCCAGAAGCATGCAGGTGATTTGAAACGAAAATTGGGAATTTCACCGTTTACTGAACTTACTGCTGATATCAATCAATCTTTACAACATGTTAAAGAATCACAGGCGTGAGTGTTCTTTTTTTTTTTTTTCATTAAATTGATTCTTGTCAGCATAAATGAGATGCGGAAGTAATTGTTAAGTGGAAAAGGATCGTTGCAACCTAGCAAATATTATTGACGATTAAGATTAAATTTTCAATGTTAGATTTAGTTTTTTTTTTTTTTTTTTTTTTCTTTTCTAGCTTCGTGACTGCTATTGAGCTATAAAGTTTTTGGAAGAATGTAAACTAAATGATCTTTAAATAATTCAGATGTTTTTTTATATATAAATTTTTTTTGTATCAGTAATTTTAAATGTATGGATGATCAATGAATGATACTAGCTTTTGGTGATTTTGATATATTAATTATTCATTGCTTCGTTTATTTCTTAATTTTGTAACAATAGTTTTTGAATAATTGCTTTGTTCGAGATTTTTTAGATTTTTTCTTTTGAGTTTTTTTTTTTTTTTTTTTTTTTTTTTTCTCCATTTCCTAAAGAACAGATTTATATGGAATTTATTGGAGGAATTTTACATATAATTAATCCCATGTGACTTCATCCCTTCCAACTTTTTTAAGGTATCAGAAGACATCAGAAGTGGTTGCTGGAACAGCGGATACTGTAAAGAGTAAGTGGAATGATATGCGTAATTCATCGCTATTCAAATCATTTGAATCTAAGCTAGGAACAGCATATACAAATGTAAGACATTTTTTTTTTTTTTTCTTATTTTGCTCCATTTGCATTCATACAGTAAATTTTGATTCAAAAATATCGTTTGTTTCTAGGAAAATGTTAATTAAAATGTGTGTAATATTAAGAAACGCATCAATCAATTGTTTTTTTTTTTTTTCCAAGGTGTTTAAGCATGAAATAAATTTCATAGATTACTAAATTTTTATGTATTTATTACATTTATTATTTTATTTATATTTTTATTTATTGTTTTTTATTTTTTACAATTTGTATTTATTATTTATTATTTTTTATTTTTATGTGACTGTTAAATGCAGGTAAAGTAATATTTGCACATTTTTTTGTTTTTAAACTAGAAAATTGAAATTTCTATTGAGACAAACGGTAATGATCTATTGGATTTGCAAACCTCAGCAGAGTAACAGTAAAACTTTAATATTTTTGATACAAATTTTATTATAACAATGTGTAATAGAAATGAAATTAAAAAAATGCTGAGATTTATAAAGAAGCATTGATTTTATGTCTGCTTATATTATGTTCTTGCTGGTGTTTTAATTTTTTTTTTCCTTGTTTTTGTTTTGCTTAACCCTACAGGGAAAATTTTCTTTTGATGAGGAAAAAGCAAAAAAAAAAAAAAAAAAAGAGAAAAATCAGAGGAGCATTTCATCTATGAAATTCGTACTAGATTTGATTGAGAAATAGGGGGAAAAAAAGGGNAAAAATTATCAAAGGATAAAACTATAAGCAAAACGTAAAATGAAGCTTAATGTTGTTTACATGCTAACATTTAGATGGTCGTTAATATTCCTTGGTATATTCTTCAAATAACATTATATAGTCTGGCCAAAAAAAAAAAAAAAAAGACTTTAAAAGTCGTGTTTTTGCAATTAATTTGTCTGATTGAGAATTTTTTTTTTTTACAAAAGTTTCATATTTATTATTCATTAATAACTTTGAATTTTACAATATTGCAAAAAAATTGCAGGCTAAAATGGCAGCATCTACAAGTATCGATCAAATTTCGGGCATGGCTAAGTCGTCATCGGGAGCATCGAGCCAAACTGATCCAACATCACCATCCGCTGAAAAAGCACAGTTGTAATTTTCAGGTTCTTCTTTTTCTTACAGTGTTAAAATTTTAATTTTCCCTCTTATCAAGAGGAGAGATTAGTGTGCTTAATTTTGTCTAGTAAATAAAAAATTATAATTAATTAAAGATATGATTGAAATTATAGTTTCTATAGGAAACTATAATTTTTGATTGTTTGTCAGGAAGTTTCGTAAATTTCACATCTTGCCATCATCTTCTATCTTGAGAAATGATCCATTTGAAACTGGATGAATTTGCAGTTATTTTTAAAGCTATTAAAGGATGGAACGAATAGTTGATTAATGTTCATATTGAGATGTAACTTTAATAAAGCATATTATATATTACGCAAAATTTTACCAATTCTTTTATCCATTGTCACATGCGATTATTATATATAAATGTATTTAGTAAAACTATAATCGATGCATATCGTAAGCTAGATAGATAGATAGGTAGAGGACTTCATCTAAGATATATTTTAACATGTTTAGTTTTCCATTAATATATCAGACTTTTGAGAGTGTCATATCCTACGATTACTTCTGAGCATATGGAATATTGCAGATAAGAAATCGTATATACAAACAGAGTGCAAGAATGATGGATTTTCCATAAACCAAACCAAGTTATTGTGAGAAAATGAAATTAATTTCGGATCTTAAATATGATTAATTTAATTTCAATTTTTTTTTTTTTTTTTTTTTTTTTCAGGGTTTCTTGGCTGGCTGTGTTTGGAATACTACTGGCTATATTCAATTATTTCGTCTATCGAAAAAAAAAAAAAAGAAAAAAATATATATATGTAATTTTCATCAAAGAATATAGTTTGTATGGGACAATTTTATCGCTCTCGCAACAATATTTCATGTTCTGTTTCAAATTCTTTGTTCATTTTCCCTCTCTCTCTCTCTCTCTCTTTCTCCCTCTCTCTCTCTATCTCTCTCTCTCTCTCTCTGTCATATCTTCCTTCATTTCTTGTTTCATTTGTAACGTTTCTCCGTATTAAGGTTTTTTATGTTTCGTTTCTTTTCGTAGTATTCTTTTCGTTTTTTTTTTTTTTGTCTTAATTTTTGTTTAAAATTCTTTACATTCTTTTGAAATGAAAAGAAAAAAAAAAAAAAAAGTGATATTTCATGTTTCTTTCACTCAAAAAATTCATTACTTTCAACATTTCGACGGTTTATTTATTTTTCATTTCTTTTTTTTATCAATCGGAAATCGGGATGCGCAGTTCATCGTGTTCTGTGTTGATTGACATAACGTGAAATTTTCATTGAATATTTGAACGTTTTTTTTTTTTTTTTTAATGAAGTGAAATAAATGCAAGCACAAAATAGTCATTTAAATGCTTTAAAAAAAAAAAAAAAAAAAAAAAAAAAAAAAAAAAGAAAAGAAAAGGAAAGCTCATTTCTTTTATTTTATGATTTATTTACTGCATACAATTTACTTGATTGAGAAAAATACCATTACGATTTCGAGATATTTAAGTAACTCTTTTTTTTCTCTTAAAAAAAAAGAAAAAAAAAAAAGATTTATTTTGTTTCATAAAAAATGAGAAACTAAGCAAATGCCCATTCACGAGATATTTAATACTATTATGAATTTTATATTTTTTTTTCTCTCTTTCTTTCTTTCCTAAATGTAATTTCTTCATTTATTATCTATTATCATTCATATATATCATATATATATATATGCTATTTTTCAGAACTAGCCGAAGATATATAGATATGTATGAGCAAGCAAACAACATTCTGTATTTTATTTCCGTTTGTTTATATATATTTTTTCTTTTTTATTAATCATTTTCTCTGGCCAACAATTATTGTGATATGGATGAGATTATCGGAGAAGGCAATGGACTAAATTTAGGACAATTTTAATCAATAATGTGCTAGAGATTTTTGTCCCCAAAGAAAATGGCTTTCATTATTGCAAGACAGAATGATCACATAGTTTGAATTGGCAATTTTCTTTGCCAAAGATTTATTTTAAAAAATTTTTATAAACATAAAAATTGTAAATTAAATGATATGAATAAAATAAAAAGAACAGGATGAAAATTCTTTTTTTTTTTTTTTTTTTATGACTTTAAATAGAAATGAAAGAATTGAAAATGATTTGATAATTTTATGAGTGCAAAGTTTTTCCATCCATTTGGGAATTTTAGAAAAAAAAAAGGAAACGATGCGAATGATATGATAAATTTTTGCACTTATTCAATGAGAGAGATCTATAATTGTCATTCCATTAATAACTTTTCTGGATATATTTTAACTTTCAATTACTTGTCAGCGAATGGATATTTAATAACTTTTCTCATATTTTGTTTGATATAGTTGCTTCAAGTACTTCGATACATATTATCAAATACGCCTTTGTTAAAACACATAAACACTACTCATGTGAATTAGTTTTTTTTTTTTTTTTTTTTTTTCAGACGAAAATGTTGCGGAAAAAATATAATTGTAAAGTTCAAATTGAGTATGGTTAATTTGAATTTAAGTAAGTGGAATTCTAAGCTATCATCATGATATTGGCCAAGTTACTGAGTAAAATTTCACGAATTTTTAGGTTACTTTACAACATGAAAGTATATACCTTTTTTTTTTTTTTTTTTATGTCGAGTTGAGAGAAGTCTCGAGATGTAGGATGATAACATGATAAATGGCCAAGAAGTTTCATTATTTCTAAGTAGTGAGTGGGGTCTAAAGTGAATCCACCCATGGATCATTTACCTCCAGTTGGAAATCTTTGTCTTTCCAATGAATAAATCTTGGTAAAGTTTAAAAATGAGCTGAAAATTTTTGTTTCATTGTTTATTCGTCCATAATGTTTACAATTTTATTGTGTTCAAGACTATTTGGACTGGCATTGTTCTTCGTTAGTTTCCATCCAGAATTATTCCTAAAAGATATTTTGATTATCAAATAGCTATGTTATTAGTTTCTAAACATCTTCTGAGACTTATTCGGGAACGATGCGATCCTGCTCTAGAAAGAGGCATTCCTTGAAAAGAACAGAAAACGATGATGAGTTATTTCATCAAAAAGCAAATTTTTATTTTGCTGCAAATTAGGATTAATTTTTCCTAAACGAATTTTGAAATTGAATTTTTTCTTTTTCGAAATCACCATCACTGGCTAGAGATGAGTAAACAAAGTTTACAGTTAGCCTTGTTTGATTGAAATATTTTTCTATGTCAGAAATAAATCAAAATTGATAGGGAAATTTTACGAACCTCAATAGATAGTAATAATTTATACAATTATTTATTTATTTTTTTTCGGTGCTTATTTTATTTTGTCCTTGATGGTTTAACAGTTTCCGCTGATTTGCCAACTTTTCGAATCTTTTTAGTATGAAAATCAAAACCAGGCTCCGGTTTAAAATTGCAGCAAATAACCGATGTTATCTAAATGATCAAAATTTTTATAAAAATCAATTTAAAAAAAAAAAAAAAAAAAAAAAAAAAAAAGGAAAAAAAAGAAAAGAAAGAGATGTGCAATTTATTCTTTTCAAAATGTTCTTCTTTAATTAGGAAGCAAAATGCAATAATGAAATTTCCGGTTTCGCTGTAACATTTTCCTCTCTTCAAAAATGTAATATAATCAAATTAGCTCATATCATTTAATACATGATAAAATGGACTAATTATATTAATAATTTTGGTTACTTTTACAGTAGCACCAGGCTAACATTTAACTGTTATAATGAATGCAGTGATAGCATAGAATGGGAGAAGCTGTATCCAGCAATGATGATTTGATAAAATTTCAAGCATAAACTATATATATATATATGTGATTGATGATAGGTTGATGGAAAAAAAATCTGCAAAATTTCAGGAAAAAAAAAAAAAAAAAAATAAAATTTTGCTTCAACTATATTATCAGTGTAATGTGAAAATGCACCAGGAATGAAAATAATTAATTAATTTGATTTTATTCCTTTTAATTATTGTTCCATTTTTCCCATTCAAATGATCTCTCTTCATTAGCATCATTTCATATCCTTTTTTTTTTCTTTTTTTTTTTCTCCCTCTCTGGCTTTTGAAGTTTACAAGTAACATTTCTCTACTTTTCCTTTCTCAGATCTAATTGTTTTTTTTTCTTTTTTAATTAAATAATTAACATACGGTAAGGATGTAGCTTAATGAAATAATTAATATGTTAAAAAAAAAAAAAAGGAGCTAATATATGTTGAAAAAGGTATTTTAATTGTATGATTAACATGTAAAAAATGGAACTTTTTTTAGATGATTAATATAATAAAAATGTAATTTAGCACTAATTGTTTAGTAGATGTAAAGTGTCAACTAATTAATTAAGTCTTTAACACATCCGCAATTTGCTGCAATTAAAACATCATGAATTTCATTAAATTTTCTACCCGATGAATACGTGTTGTGCTTCGAGAGATTTGATTAGTTCACTCACTGATAAGTACGATGATAACAACACAACCACCTTATCCGTTCGAAAGCATATGTAATGAAAATGCAAATAAACTCCATAAATAGTTGAACAGAAATTCAATTTTTTTCTTTATTATTATTATTGTTGTTATTTTTGCATGAATAATTAAAAATTAAATTTACAATTGTGAGCATACTGTTGTTTTTACATTTTTTTTTTTTTTTTTTTTTTAGGAATTAAACTTATAGTTGTGTAAAAGATAAATTTTTAAATGTTTTGAATTGCTAATAACGATGAAAATAATGCATGATATCACTGGAATCTTTATAGTATCTGTATGAACAATATATTTCGATTAATTTAATTTGTTAAAAAAAAAAGATAATAATTAGTTTATTAAGAAGCAAAAAAAAGGTATTTTCATATTTATTCAATTCCGTAAACTTCAGCATAAAAATTGTATACTTTCAGTAAGATCAAATAAGATTCACCATGCAGCTTCATGAATGAGGAGCAGAATAATGAATAAATAGTAAATAATTTTCATTGCAGCACAACTGCTTACTTGAAATAACAATAATATAGTAAATTTCAGAGGTAATAAAATTAGATGTTGCAGTGATGTATTATTGTAGGAATGGTTTTAAAAAAAAAAAAAAAAAAAAAAAAATAGTAATAATAATAATAAATTTTTGGGGCTTAATTAATTAATTATATGTGAAGTGATGTTTGTGCAAAATTGTAAACTTTTAATATGATTTATTTGATTTTACTAGCTCTTAGTTTCCTCAACTTTTTTTTATTTCTCTTTCAGTTCCTGAATTTTCATTCACTAATTCATAGCTTAATTTAATCATTTTCCTCTTTTCTTTTTTCTTTTTTTTTTTTTTTTTTTTAAATCACAACCACAATTAAGCTCCTTTATTTTAAATTAGTGTAAAAATTTTTAAAAATGGACAAATTAAAATCACAATCTGACCAGTTAAATATTTAAATGGCTGATTAAGTTTTAAAAAATATTTGAAAATTGATGAGCACAAGCAAGTATTGTTTTACATTGAATATTTATTTAATTTTTAGTATAATTGGCACGAATAAAGCATTACCTGAATTTTTTGTCATTTTTACAATTTATAACAAGGAACTCAGTTGATTAAAAAAGTTTTTGTAAAATTATCATTGATGAAATGAATTTCATTTAATCAATTCTTTTTTTTTTTCAATAATTCAATTAAATCTAATAAATTTGAAATGAAGAGAAAAAAAAATCCCGCCATCATAAAATCAAAAGAATTTCTTCTTTTGTTAATATTTCAATTCAATTTATAAATTTGAAACAAAAAAGAAAAAAAGAAAAATTCGATTATCCTTTTTATTTGTTGCCTTTTTATTCTCACAAAAAAAAAAAAAAAAATTTAATTCCATCAAAAAAAAAATTAATTAATTATTTCAAAATCAAAAAAAAAAAGAGCTGTTTCTTTATGAAAAAAAAAGAAACAAAATATCACATAAATCATATCAAATATACATGAGAACATTAGAGGGATTTGTTTAAAAGGAAAAAAAAAAAAAAAAAGAAATTAATATATTGAACCCGGTAGTAATATAAATTATCCCGTTTCTCTTCCTCTCACATCTCCCTTCTTTTTCTTCCCGAAATTTCTGAAAATCATTCCGGTAGTGAAAATATCACTCATTCCGGTGCACTGTTTCCGTTCAGTGGAACCGATTGCTGTTGCCTTCACTCGGAATTGTTAGAGTTGATGTTGGTGATGAGAATGACAATATACTGCTGCTACTTTCGTACTTTATCACATTGCAGCAGTGTTCATCAGGATGACAAGTGATAAAGGTTTTTAGTGTGTACAGTGATTTTGCTTGTAAAATTAGTAGTATTCCACCATAAATTACACTCGTAATACCTGCAATTTATCATTTATCAGTAATTTATTTAAATTGGTGTATTCATTAATTAAAACGAAAAAAGATTGTTATCATTTAATAATATTTAATGCAATTTACTATCATTTAGAAATGATATATTAATTAACACCTGTATAATTTTCATTCTTTTTTTAGTTAATTTCTGAATAAATTAGCATTAGCATCTTGTAAAATAATAAAAATAATTAATTTAAAGGGGCAAAAGTTTTAAGACACTTTTTTTTTTTTCTAAACTAAGTAAATTTTCTAATTTTGCCGATCCAGAATTTACTCTTAAAAAAAAAAAAGGAAAAAAAGAAAGGAAAATTTTATTTTCTATTTTATGTAAGGAGATAAAAAAAATTCTTCCTCAACAAAAAAAGAAAAAAGAAAAAGAAAACTTACTATTTTAAACTATTATTTTACAAAAGAATTTTTAAACAAACCGGCAGTTAATGTTGTATAAAAGCACGTTGAAAAGTGAAAATCGAGAACTGATATTGAGCCATCTGATGATGGAAATTTAATTTGAAAATTTTTTGGCACAAATGTAAAATAGACAAAATCAGCTGATATAATTAAAATGCCAACAATAACAACTAATTTGGCGAAATTATGTGGCACTAAACAGAGCATCAAAATTTGAACAATCCAAAATGCAAATGCTGTCCTGAAAATTGAATTCAAAAAAAAAAAAAGAAAAAAAAGGAAGAGAAACAAACAAACAAACAAATAAACAAATAATTCTTTTCAATCAATTTTTTTCCTTTGCTTAAAAAAAAATTGTTACAATGATGAAAATGAAATATTTCAGGAGAAGTTAATTTCATTATTATTATTTTTTTTTTCTTTTAATTTGGCAAATTCGACGAATAGTTATTTTGCCTTTTTTGAATATTTAAAAGAGGGAAAAGAAAGCTTTTGGAGAAATTTTTAGAGTTTCTTTTTTTCTTCTAAATTTGTGCAAAATTGGATGTTTACTTTTCCAATAAGTTATTTGAATAATTATGTAAATAAAGTATTTGAATTATCGTCGGACGGGTTCCTGATCTTAGAAACGCTAATTAAATTAATAATTCATTTTTATTGCATTGCAAGAATTCTTTCTCAACAATTGAATAAAAAAAAATATTTCATTTCCTTTTTATATGATAATATTAATGACCAGGAAAAAAATATTAATAACTCCTTTATATTTCTGTTTATTTCTCTAATAATAGCTAATATTATTCTGAAATAAAATATTCAATAAATTCCGAAAATGAAGCATTATAAAAGTTAAATGATCATATTACCAATTGTAATTCTAGCAGAATTTTTATCGAATCTGAAATTATCAGATCGAAAAATGAAAAGATTAATTAATAATAGATAGGTCCAGTTCTAGTTTCGTCTCATTTTATTAGTTCGAAATTCCAATTAAATACGACAAAAATTAATTAATGAGAAATCATACCATAACAAATAAATGGTGTAATAACCGGAAAGACGGTACTGTCTGCCCCAAACAAATCCGGCACGATCCACACTTAAATATTCGATTATTTTCAAAATTGGGTACGGTAAACCTTTTTTTAAACTTTTTTCCAATTCCATTTCCATCGAAAAAACTGCAAAGAAAATTCCTTTTTCCTCGTAATTTTTTTGCTTTAAAAAACTTCTGCTAAGATTCGATGTCTTTTTTTTTTTTTTTTTTTTTAATTCAAACGGACTAATTTTAAACAAAAATCTCAAAATACTGATATTTCTGCATATTTTTAGTCTCCAATTTCTTACTTTTTCAATTTTCCTAACTTTTCGAGTACCAAAATTAATTATATTAGTTATAAAATAGAAATTCATAAAATGAACACTTTTCTTCTTGCAAAATGCTCAGAACACATTTGAAGCTTATTTTCTGGTGGAATGAAAGTGAAAAAGATTTAAATAAAATTGAAAATCATTTGATTAATTGAAAATAATTTCTGAATTGGAGCTACCGGGAGCGAAATATTTTATTCGAATCACAAACAGATAAAATCATTAACAAGAAAAGAAAAATGTAGAAAAACTTGTTGAATTTTGAAATGGAAAAGGAAATCTTTGCTAATGAGATTACAAACCATTTAAGAATTCAAAACGTTCATTAAATTCTAAGCCATCTAATGAATGATGTAAACTTTTGGATTCGGTTTTTGGCACACCTGAAACAAGAAAAAGAACCGGTCAAAGTCAAATAGCTTATGATTGAAGATATAAATTGCCTTAAAAAAAAAAAAAAAAAATAAGCAACCAAAGCAATCATTCATTTTATTAAACCAATTTGAATTCAAATTCTTTAATTTAAGTTTCATTTTATCATATAAATGATTGATGTAATTGCAGCAATATTTTTCATTCTTTTTTCGGGCCTAAAAACTAAAAAATAACTTTCTTTTTGCCATTATAACATGTAATTCAAATTATTATATATCAAATTCAAATTATGAGTAAATTTAAAAATAATTTGATAAATGTAAATTTCACTTTTTTCCATTTTGAAATTTAATAAATGCTAATTATTTCACATAATTTGTCGTCTTACTTGTGAGCGTCACGTTAACATGTTTGAGACCCATACGTACGCCAAGAATGGCGTCAAGTTTATCGGTTGTAAATGCTCGATAAGCCGAATAAATCCGTGTACTTCCTTGATGCCAACTTGGATAATGAATACTTACTGCAATAATGAATGATTAAAAAAAAAGAAAATGCATATTGAAATACTGAATTACTGAAATTTGTAGACAGGGCATTAAAATATTCATAGATACATCAGTTTTAAAAACAGCAACATTCAACAAGGCTAATATTTATTACTGGTTTGATAATTTCTTATTTTTACACTAAAATTTTTTCCCTTACTATTATTATTATTAATTATAAACTATTATTATTATTTATTATTATTGTTATTGTTATTATTAATTATTAATTATTATTATTATTGTTCTTATTATTAAAATTCAATCAGACATATAATTGATTTTTATTTTATTTCAAAAAAAAAAAGACTGCATTTAATCATTTTTTGATAATGAGATCAACAATGCAAATTAATTGTTAAAAAATAAATGAATTCATTTCTAAGTATTTACGAGACGAATACTTTTTTATATTTAATCAAGAAATCTTTCCATTTCCCTTTTTTTTTTCAATTTTACCCAATTATAGAAGCTAAAATTTACGGTTTTTTTTTTTTTAATTTCTATTAATAGCATTTCTTGAATTTTTGTCTCTAGACAAATTTCAGCTTAAAATAAAAATTTTTTTGGTTTTTTGAAAGTTAATATTTTGGTTATTTCTTTATGCTATTGGTAGTGATTAAATGATAATTTAGAAAAATTGATTGCTAAGCACTTCAGTGCCACATATTGCTTCATCCTGAAATGCCTTCATGTTATTACATACACTAAGAGATGCGGCTTTCATGGAAGCAATTAAAAATATTAAAAACTGTTAGTTACTTGTTCTTTCGATGAATTTCCGGACAGCTGTTTGTTAGCTGAAACATACTGTTTTTCGGCCGGTCACTCTGAGACCTTCCGGAATTAAATCTTAGCTGACATTTTCCGAATTCTTTTTGGGCTCTTTTCAGGACAAGTATAAATTTCTAATCAGTATTATCCACATAGCCATCAAATGATAGATGCTTGAATGAAATTTTGTAAAAGACAGATATGTCATTGTATTTTAGATGGAACATCGAGGACAGATGATTACATTAGTAGACGTAAAATTTATTAGTAAACGTGAATTACGTGAAGAAACGCGTGTTTATTAACAAATCTGTATTTTATTAATGGAAATAAAATACAAAATGTGAACGCAGAATATATTAATGAATATAAAATTTAATTAAGATAAATTTACAGAAATCATCCCAATATATGTATATATATATATATATATATTTCAATACATATATATATATATTCCAATATATCATTCCAATATATATATTATATATATAATTTTTAATTAATATATATATCCAATATATATCCATTATTACAGCGTACTGAATTTTTGTGTAATGAAAAATTTATACTTACCTTTAAAATGTTCATAAATTATTGCAAATTATTATAATATTTTAAAACAAAATATTTCGTTAAATTCCCTAATTAGCACCTAATTTTCGTTATTTCAAGCAATCAAATAGCTTAATTACAAAATTACAGTAAAGTACACAGGCGTTGAAATGCACATTGCTGAAAGTTGGGGCAGAATTGTTTTGAATTTTTTTTTCTTAACATTTTAACTTAATGATTATTAAACATTCCCTTACTTTTATGCAATTCAGCCAAAGCAATGCTACAAATTGAATTATTTCACTGCGACCAATTTAAACATTTAATTCTTGAAATTTAAAAGCAATTAAAGACGCAAATTAATATGTCCGAAAATGTTTATTCAACAATAAAATGATTTTTATTTCCCTTCTACGAAAATTTGATATACAAAAAAAGATTTTACGCATTCATTTAAACTTTACTAGCAACGGTGAGATTTTAGCAAGATTTAAATTTATAAAAAAAAAAAACAGAGCAAAATATTAATTAATCGAAATGTATGCATAAAAATTAGTTCAAATACGAATAACATTACTTTAAATGTATTCCGCTTATTTCTCTCTCCAACAATTAACAGAATAAATGATTAAATTAAAATTCATTTAATTTTTTTTTGATGTACAAATTAATTGTTCATTTTCAAGGTGCTTGAAAAGAGGTGAATAATCGAAGTATAAGCATAAATTACATATAGAAGTGTTTGCATTCCAAACTGCTAATTAACTTTAAAAAAAAAAGTTTATATTGATTTGACTTAACTTATTAAATTTGATCTAATTTGTTAAAATTTTTTCAGAATTCTTATAACAATAATTTCGATTATTTTTAAAATGCAATCTTAAATCCTTCTCCTTCATCTATCTTATCAATATCATTATCTAATAAACGAAACTGCGCAATAATAATCAATGCATTTTAAATTTTAGAACAAGAATTTTATAGATAAGATTTCAAAATTGAAAAATTTTTATCACATTCGAAAATCGCATTTATTCCAATTTTTGATGTACCACTTCCAATTTTATTTCGTTTCATTTCATTTCAAATGATAATTAAATGCAATAAAAGGCCCAAAAAAAAAAGAACAATTTTGACTTTCGATGATGTAATTTAGGCTTGAAATTTGTTTTCAGGTTTAAAAGGAAAAAAAAATTAATTGCATAATTTCAATTGCTTAGAATTGAAAACTCACAATTATTTTCATGTGCAATAATTGTAAGTTTTGCATAAATGAATTTTTAAAATGAAATTTAAAATTCAGTAACGGCAAGAATGAATGCTCAGTATTTTAACAAAAGTTTAAAGTATTGTTTTTCATAGCCAACATATATTAAAGATAGTAATAACGAAGAATGTTATATTTATATATACATATACTTTCTTTTAAATGAATTCGTTTTGTCATTTCTTTTGGGATATACAAAAACAAAAAAAAAGAAAAAAAGGAGAAAAAATTTTCCATTATAGTAAAAGATAAATTTAAAAAAAAAAAAGAAAAAAAAATCATTCCTTGATAACAGACAATTATTAATTAATCCTTAATAACGATAAATGCATCATAATTTTATACTATTTAATGAAATTTTACTTTTATTAAAGAAATATTTACTTGAAGAACGGATAGTTTTAAAAAATTTGTTTAATTACTACAACTGATTAATTATTGTATAACTGATAATTCTTAAATTATTAAAATTATTGTAACTGAACTTAAAAAAAAGAAATTTTATTTATTTATTACCGTTTAACTTTTTAATTTGCTCGAAACAACATAATTAATTCCCGTGCTTTTTCAATTAGTTTTTTCTTTCCCTTTTAGCAAAGTATTAAATGGTGAATGTGTATTTTTTTTTTTGTTATTTTTTAAAAGTGAAATTTTGCTTTTTCAACTAAATTATTTTAATGAAAAAGAAATAAATTAAAGAAAATATTTTTTCTTTTTTTCAACAAAATGTTAAACAAAGAATAACCAAAAAAAAGAAAGAAAGAAAATCAATCCTTATTTCCTCATATTAAATCATTTTAATGGAAAAAATAAAAATAAAGAAATTTAAAAACATAAAATAAACATTTAAAACTTACTTAGAATAACGGCACCAACGGTTGTACTAAGGACGAATGCAATTGTTGATGCAATCCGATAATGTCTTACACCAGGTAGAATAATAAGAAATGCTAATAATGGTGTAATAAATATTGATGCTAATGCAAAAATTTGTAAATCAAATACGACAGGTGTACGATTGTCACCGAACCATGTCGGGTCACCATTTTCTCGGAATGCATCAAACCAACCGATTCGTTGCATTCTACTGATAATAGTTCGTTTGATCGATTGCCAGAAATACTTACTCCTGGGTAGTTTCATGATTACAATAAAACAATGGGCAACTGATAACGATAAAAACAATGAACGACTTTAATTATTATCATTGATCTTTTTTTTTTTTTTTGATGCAAAAATTAGTAAAAGGTTAAATGTCCGCTGATAATAGTTCGTTTGATCGATTGCCAGAAATAGTCCTGGACAATTTCATGATTGCAAGAAAACAATGGGCAACTGATAACGATAAAAACAATGAACGACTTTAATTATTATCATTGATCTTTTTTTTTTTTTTGATGCAAAAATTAGTAAAAGGTTAAATGTCCGCTGATAATAGTTCGTTTGATCGATTGCCAGAAATAGTCCTGGACAATTTCATGATTGCAAGAAAACAATGGGCAACTGATAACGATAAAAACAATGAACGACTTTAATTATTATCATTGATCTTTTTTTTTTTTTTGATGCAAAAATTAGTAAAAGGTTAAATGTCCGCTGATAATAGTTCGTTTGATCGATTGCCAGAAATACTTAGTCCTGGACAATTTCATGATTGCAATAAAACAATGGCAACAACAAAGAGTGATCAAAATTAATTGCTATTCAATTTCTTTTATGTGATACAAAAATCAACCAAAAGAAAAAATGCGGTTTTTCATTCTTTTTTTTTTTTTTTTTTTGTTTTTGATTTACTAAAAATATCAGAGGCAAAAAAAATACGATAACAACAATAATTATAGTAATAAAAAATGAAAATATTGGCAAATAAAGGAATAAATGGCTTTTTTTTTTTTTTTGATTTACGAGAAATACAATAGCAATAAAGGAGGAACAAAAATCGTAGATAAATTTAATGTTAGAGCAAAACCAACAGGAAAAATAAATGTTGTTTATAGCATCAAAAGTAAAGTAGCAGTAGCAGCAACAAGGAAATCATAAACAATTAATTGAGTATTCTTGTTAATATTCGAGATTAATTATTCGATTAAATGCATATAATCATGGTATATGTTTATAAGCATCAACATCATAAAAAGCGATCATGCATTTTTTTCTACTAGCCTGTAATTATGTAATTAACTACGTCATTATTATTATTATTATTATTATTATTATTATTATTATTATTATTATTATTATTATTATTATTGTTATTGTTATTAGTAACTATTATTTAAATACTAAATTATTACATTTAAATGCAAATTCGATGAATGCTACTGGTGCGATGTTGTCTTATTTTTTTTCTTTCTTTTTTTTTTTTTTTTTAAATTTTAATCATTTTATAAATAAGTATGGTATTGAAAAGGCAAAATTTTTGCAAAATAAATTTATAAAGGGGATGGTCTAAGCAATTATAATTTCGAAAAAAATGTGGAATGATTCAAGTATTTAAAAACAGAAAAGCGAAAATAATTTATAAAATGTAAAAAAATAAAAAAATGAGTAACTTTAAACAGACAACTAGATATTTGAATCTTAATTTCTTCATGATTTTAAATGAAGTATTTGAAATGCTAAAAAAAAAAAAAATAAATAAATAAACCAAAATACCATCATTTACCGATATTCCCTATCGTTGAAATAGTATTAATTAAAATTTATCTCTAAATTGTGACAAGGAATTTGATGGGTAACTTAGTTAATTAATTAGCCGTGATTATTTCCTCTTCTTCCTTTTTTTTTTTTTTTTTTTTGTTTTTTGGACGATGAAGAGTTTGTACTTTTATGCGGTAAAATTCATTCGTAAAATAATATGAATTGCATAATAATACCGCACAGTAATGAAGGAAAATAATATGAGTAAAAGTATTGAAATATTAAAGTAAATTTCAATTATTGAAATAACAAAATTAAAAAAGACTTAAGCAATGCAATGCCTTTTTCAGTTTTAAATTCAAAAAAGATTTTGAATTTTAGTCGGGAAAAAATTTGAAAAATAAATAGTAAACGTTTATTGCCTCACACAATCAGCAATGAAGAAATAAATACTTTCTGGAACTAATGATTAAGCGCTAACTGTTATCCATCTAGCATCTAATTTCAGTAATTGTTAATTAGCAGAGAAGAAACAAATATTTTTTTTCGAAAATTGAGGAAAGCAGAGAGAATGAGATGAGACAGCAGAGAAGTGGAAAGGAGATTGAAAAGGAAATGGAAAACTTGAATTTGAAAGGAAAAATGAAATACGGGAGCAGAGTTTAAATCTAAAATAAATCTTCTAATGAATGGACGAAAAAAAAAAACAAACAAACATACAAACGAAAAGAATGAATTGTTTTTTTTTCCAGTATTATTTTAGCAATTTCAGTACAAAAATTTAAAAACTAATCATTTATCAGGAAGGAAAAGATTTTTTTCATATTCCTCACTTTTTTTTTTCTCCTTTTTCTTTCACGAGGGATAGATTAAAGGAAAAAAAGAGAGAGAAAATAAAATTTAAACTATAGTTTCGAACTCTAATCGAACCAAAATAATTCTTAAAAAGAAAAAAAAAAAAAAAAACCAAAATAGAATAAAAATATTCTTAAAAAATTTAAGCAACTATTAAACCTTAATGATTTGTATGCTAACCATTTTACGGTAATTGCTATTCTGATGAGAGGGAAAATTTTATTTGAAATAAAACTACTATTCATGCGCAAAAGTATCGTTATTGTTTTAAAAGACAAAAATTTGTGCTCATTTTAATTCTGCTTAATTTCAATAAAGAAATTATTATTTGCGTATAGATCATCATATTACTACTGTTAAAGAAAAATTATTGAAAAAAAAAAAAAAAAAAAAAGGAATTTAATTCAGTTTAACTTCAAGAACAAAGAAAAAGATGGACTGTTATTCATATATTTTATTCCTATTATGAATGAAAAAAATTTGTCAAAAAATTAGTAACTTAATTCGAATTTTATTTAGTTAGAACTGAATTTAAAATTTCACACATTCTTTGCATATCATCATTATTGCTGAGTAAAAAGGTTATCAAAACAAATTTAATTTAATCTAGTTTGAGAGAGAGAGAGAGAGAGGGAGAGAGAGAGAGAGAGAGGAAAAAAATTTGAAAAACAAGGAAGTAATAAACGAGGCTAATAATTGAAAATGTTACTTGATAAAGTTCTAGGAAAAATTTTTGCAATTTATAACAAGTTTTCATATATGGGTCTTTTACAGCTACACATCTCATCTATCCTTCTTTATTTGACGAAATTATACACTCTTTAAAAATACAAAATTTCGGCATCAATCAAAACCGGAATTTGAAGCAATGAAAAGAAATTGAAAAAAAAAAAAGAAGAAAAATAAAGAAAAAAAATGAAAAAGAAAAAAAGGAGAAAGTTAAAAAGAAAATTAATAATTTTTGCAAAAAAAAAAAAAAAAATTACAAATGAATGAAAAACAACTATTTGCTAATGAATAATATTAAATATATTTGCAAAAAATAAAAATAAAAGTTAGATTTATTGTTGTACAGTATGATTGATCTTGTAATATTAATCGCAAAAAATAAAAAATAAAAAAGATGGATGAATTAAAAATTGTTAGATAAAACTAGTTTACTTTCATAATTAATTATCGAATTAGCGAATTTCCAATTTTTACCCATTGCAAAATTATGATATTAATAGCTAACTTGAATGCTCCTTTTTTTTTCTGCTTTTTTACTTTTTCCGATATCAAATTTTTGTTACAAATGTTTTATTAATTGTTGCAAAAGGAAGGAAAGAAAAAAAAAAATGTGCACCTATCAATTTAGATAATAATTAAATTTTTTCTCTTTTCTTTTATTTTATTTTTTAATCAAATTTTATTGGATCCACAGCAAATAATTGCCATATGCAAGTGCAAAATCTAACTAAATGAATTTAGTTATGGTAATAAATACACTAGATCGGATAATCGTAGCGAAAGGCATGCTAAATAAGTAATCATTGAATGATTGCCAATTAATTAAAGTTCATTAATTGAACAAAAAATACACTGCCAATGCTTTCAACGAATCGAATTATGAAAAATTCGCAAAAAAAAAAAAAAAAAAAAAAAAAACGCAAAAATTTTAAAACTTGTTGTGATGAAGAATTTCTAAGATATATTGACAAAAAAATAAAAAGAAAAAAAATAAGTTACATCTTTCATCGTTTTGCAGTTTTTGATCTTTTAACTTTTGACTTAATTTATCTCTTTTATTCAAACTGATCAAATGCGGGAGTGATAACGGATTATGATAATGAGCATCTTTTTTCGGTTCAGCATTCATGCAGTAATTGCCATTCAAAAAATAAATAATTAATTAATTAAAAAATATTGTCGAGAAAGGACAGGTTTTATGCCGGATAAGAAAACTTTTGAAAGATGAAATTCATAATTTTGCTTGTTTAAATAGTTTGCCAAATCTTCCCAATGAAAAAGGAAATAATGATTTTAATAAAAATAAATTTTAAAAAATCAAATGTTCAAACCAATAAAAATAGTTTTTGGCATTTCTTTTTCCGACGTACTATCGATAAAAATTCGTTGTCAGAAAAAAAAAAAAAACTTATATTAACATTTTGAAAAGAAAGAGGAAGAAAATTAAATAATTTAATTAATACATTAAATTGTTTTTTTTTTCAGCTTCTTCTTTCTCGAAAAGAAAAAAAGATTTTTTTTTTTTTTTAAATTTTTAATGTTCCTTTTCTTCCTCATTTCTATAGAATAATTTTTAACTAATTTTTTTTTTTGAATTTTTTTTTTTTTTATAAATACTATGAAATATTTTGCTGACATTTATGAAAACAGTAATTTATTGCAAATATGGATACTATTTAAAATTGCAAATATTCATTAATCACTAAATCATAAAAGGAAATGAATGGAAGAAAGACAAAAAAAAAAAGTGATTGGAATAAATTTCAGAAAGTTAATATTCAATTATTTCCATCGTTGTTCAATAGCATATCGCCTCTTGTATTTCTGAATATTTCGAATAACAAATCTGATTTACCTCTCAGAACCGGTTGATGTTTTAATGCAACCGGATTTTTGCACAAAAGAAAAGTGGCCAAAAGTATATGACCAATTGAGTGGATTTAAAAAAAATATATATATATATAAAAACAAACGACTCTGTGATCTAAAATAGAACAAGGAGAAATCTAGAAAAAAAAAATATATATATATATATATTTATATTAATAGATATTCTTTGTAAAAATTTTGAAATTTATTTATTCATCTCCAACTTTCATTTGCAATTTCTTAATTGCATCACTGACAAGAATTGTTTTATTTCTTTTTTCTTTATATATTTTGTTTCAAAAAAAAAAAAAACCACTTTTAAAACAGAATTTAAAAAAACAGAAGAAATAATTAGCATGAAATTATAAATAATATAACAATGTAAAATGATCAATTCACTTCATTCATTTTCATTTCACTTTTTTTTTTTCTTTCAACACTGATAAGATAATTAATTATCGAATGACTTACCGCTAATTAGCAACAAAATACCTGCGAATGTGTTCAGGTATTCATGCAACATTGCAAATAATTTTGCACTAACAGTTAAAAAGTTTTAGTAAAAGTTTTCGTTCTCAAAAATACATTCTTAGTTTTGGCGAAAAAAATAATTATAATAAATGATCTGATTGGGTAACTTTGTAGATGATTTAGATAAGAGATTGATTAAATGAATGAATAAGTAGTGATATGGGTGATAAAAATTTTCTTAAATAATTTAGCTAATTTGATGTGACTAAAGATGGTTTTAATTTTTGGTGAATTTCAGATGACTAGGATTGATAGTTTGCGCAGGCAATTAAATAACTATGAAATGGTTCGATGACTGGAAAAGTAAATATGATGTTGCACTTCATTTCTTGTTCCAGTTAAGTTCAACATAATTAATACTAAGAATTTGCTGATTATTTAAATTAATTACGTAAATTAAATTGCTTTTCTTAGGCGACTTTTTGCTTTAATATTACTTTTTTCATTTTCATTACCTATTTTTATGTAAAAAGTGACAAATGTGCATCACAATAAATTCCATGATTTATAACAAATGTCACGTTTCATACTAAACACCACGTATCCTAACAATTGTCACGTCTCATAATAAATATCACGTATCCTAACAAATATCACCTTTTATAATAAATGTCACGTATCCTAGCAAATGTCACGTTTCTTAACAAATACCACGTATCCTAGCAAATGCCACGTTTCATACTAAATGCCATGTGTCGCGTACTGCATTTCGGAACTTATTCAACTGATCACTTTGTGTATATGTTATGCATTAAAGGATATTAGCAAAAATATGCATAAAGAGTTGAAATAAAAATATAACCATTCGTAAATAGTTTATGCTGCTCTTTTGTTCTCCCATAAAATATGTTAATTATCTTGAATCCCTAATTAATTATGCCCAAGAAAAACAGAGAAGCAAGCAATAGAATGAATATCAATTTCCAATTACTAAATTACAAAATAACGAACTAGCAGTGTTTTGATTTGAAATTTAAATTAGAATTGCTGATTTGAAAAAATGAAAAATTAAAATAAAGTCATTAGATCAGAGAAAAAATGAGAGAAAGGAGGAGGAAAGAGGGAGGGATAGAGAGAGAGAAAGAGGAGAGAAAAAGAAGGAGAAGGAAAGGGGAAAAGAATGGAAAAAAAAAATTGATATTTGAAATTGAACAAATTTGTTATGATTGGATTATTTAGAATATATTATTACAATTTCATTCGATGAAATTCACTTCTCAAAGGCAATGGTGAAAATTAATTAATTTCCAATTGAAAAAAAGAATTGCCAATGTGGTAGGATGATGGACTGGGAAATATGAATATATTATAAACTGATAAATGATAATAGCAATTTCAGGTGGAAAATAAATTTTATTTGTAAGTTTTTTTCTATTTTTTAATCTTTTTAAATTTTTCACTTTTTTGAATAAACCGCATTTTCCGTTTGAAATTATCATTATCATTTATTAATTTATAATATATTCGTATTTCTCTATCATCATCATATTATCATGTTGTCAATTCCATTTTCGAATTGCTAATCAATTGATAGGCAAAAAAATGAAAAATGAAAAAAAAAGAACGGCACAAAATTTTATTCTACCATTACTATTTATTTGACTGTAAATGATCGATGACTGTAAAAGCAAAAATTTATCACATTGATGAAACTATTTTATCAATGCTAATTATTCTAATTAAACTATACGAATTAAAATTTTCAAAAATTANATAATTCGTAAATATGAAATCAAAAAGAGAATCTTTTATTCTAATTAAACTATACGAATTAAAATTTTCAAAAATTAATTGCAGTAATGNCTAATTATTCTAATTAAACTATACGAATTAAAATTTTCAAAAATTAATTGCAGTAATGCAAAATAGAAAGTAAAAAAAAGTGAATTTCAAACATTGAAATGAATTTATTATTTGCTAATTTAGGAAATTTGGAAAAGAAAAGAATTATTTGACAATGAAAAATAAAAATCTCAACTGTAATTAACATTATTTTACTACAAAGCTGAGCATAAATATTTTGAATAATTCATTTTTTTTTTTCAGCTATTAGCTTATACTCTTTCTCAATTAATTAATTACAATAAATATATTAAAATACAATACTAAAACAACATTATTAATTCTATTTGGCCACATTAGCATTAATTTATTAAATGGAATTTTTATCTAAACAAAAAAAAAAAAGAGAGAAAAAGGAACAAGTATTAAGCAAATAAAAATAATTATAGATTCTTTCAGTGATTTAAAAAAAAAAAAAAAATGAAAAAGAAAAAGAAAAAATTTAACAACTATCATAGCATTTTTAAATAATAACAAAATTTTTTTCCGATAAATTTTTAAAGAAATATATTATAATTAAAAAATAATAGGAAATAAAGTATAACAATTTATGCATATAATATATAATGATACTAATTACACTAAGCGAATGAATCTTTTTAACCAGCTACTGTATGCATAAATTCAACTGCTGAATACATTTTATACTTCCAATAATTGTTAGCAAATCATCTATTTCAACTTGTATTGACAGGACAAGAACAAGAACAAAAAAAAAAAAATCACTATTAAAAATATCATTATTCACTTATTTCCTGGTAATTAGTATCGTCGTTTCCTTCTAATACGCAAAAAAAAAAAAAAATAGAAAAAAGAAAAGAAGATAGAAAAATCATTTTTTTTTTTCAGTTATTCACTTTCCACTCATTAAATACTCTCTCTGCCTATCATTACTAATATTCATTTACTAATTGCAATTAATGATTCATTTAGTTAGTCGCTGTAAGTTGGCCACTTTTATATGATCATTTCTTATTAGGTATTTTAATTTCCAGCAATTAACCAATAGTTGTAAATCGTTAATTGGTATTTCAAGATTAATGTTTAAAAGTACATTCGTTTTGTTTCGTTGTTTGGTTCAGTGCCGAAAAGAAAAAGTGAAAAAGAAAAAAGAGAAATTACAATGGAAAGATGTCCTTCCGGAATTTTTACTTTTAATATATTGAAAATAATACATGAAATAAATACTCTTTTTTTTTTGTGGCAGTTTTTTCCCTTTTTTTTTCTTTTTTTTCTTCTCTAAATCAAAAATAATTTAAGGAAAACTATTTTGATTTGATCATATTTCATAATTATTAAAAATTCGAAAAGCGAAATCTTACATTACTTTTTTCTCCTGTTTTGCACTACTCTTTTTTCCAGTAGAAAAAAAAAGTCAATTCAAATGATTTTATAAATAGGAACATTGAAATGAAAATTTAAATTTAATAATGATTAGGCTAGCAAATATTCAGATGATAATAAAATGAAATGAAAAAGAAAAAAGAAAGAAAAAAAAAATGAAAGAATAGAAGGAAAGATTGAAACAGGAATTAGGAATGTGATGATGATGATTATTATTATTATTATTATTATATTTTATTTTTGAGGAACTTGAAAAGTGAAGAACACTCGAAAATCTGATCGACTATCAGTTGTATTTGAAATTACTAGTTAGAATTTTGGAATAAGACAAGATTTGAATGAAATTCACAAAAAAAAAGGGAAAGAAAAACTGAAAATATGTAAAGATTTTTTTCTTTTCATTTTAAATCCTACAAAATGTTGTTTCATTTCTATTTCTTTCCTCTCCTTTTTTTTTTTTTTTTTTTAATTTGTTGGAAATTTTGAAAATTTGCTTGTTATTTGAAATGCTATATTAATCAAGCTCAAAAAAAAAAAGAAAAAAAAGTGGTACTCAAATAATTCTTAATTAATTGTGAAATGAGATTTAATTTTTCAAATAGGCGATTTTAGAAAAAAAAAAAACGGAAAAATAAAAGAAAAAAAAGAGAGAAACTTTGAAATGGATGCTTTAAACATTGAGGAGCTTGAAATTCATTTTAAAGAAAGTGAAGCTTAAAAATTATTGCCAAAAAAAAATCCGAACTAAAGTCCAGAAAAAAAAAAAAAAAACAGGGAAAGAAAAGAAAAAAGAAATAAAAAGTAATAAAAATTTTTGACAAATAAACTTACTTTCGTGCTGTTCAAACGAAAATTTCAATTATTCATCCATTTAATCGTTTAATAGAGATGAATGAAAATAAGCTTTAAATGAAAAAAAGAAATATGCAAAAACTCCGAAAAACAGGTGGCAGCAGTTCCTGTTAACTGTTTTTGAAAGTAAAAAAATCCGGAATTAATACTTTCTGAAGAAAGGAATTATGGATAATTTTAATCGATGTAATTTTGTTTTTTTTTTTTTTTTTTTTCCACTCAAAATTATAACACTAGGTCAGGAAATTAAATTAGTTTAAAAGAAAAAAAGTTATGAAAATTTAGTTGTGCTAATTTTTCGTTATTTTATTTGTTTATTTTTTTGTTTGGAAAAAAAAAGGAAAGAAAAAAGAAACACTACAGGATTTATTCAGCTTTTGCTACACATTTCGCTTATTTATTTCGTTTGATTTTGAAAATGCTAGAAAAAATCTTTAACTAATGTTCGAAGGGGAAAGGGAGAGAGGGAAAGAGAAGATAAGAAAAGAGAACCACGTGAAAAAATACGAGAATAGGAAGTCACGTGAAAGTAGGAAAAGCAATATCAAAACGTAAAAAACGATAAGTGAATATGAAACAACGATGAAAATAATTTGAAAACGTGAAGCGATACGAAAGTGTAAAATGTGAAAACGTGAGCAAGTTTTAGGCATGGAAGAAAAGGTGGAAATGTGAAAATGTAAAAGAAATGTAAGAAAAAAATTTGAAAAAAAAAACTTAATTAATTATTCTGCTTTTAGTGTTGAATTTCAAAATACACACTAATTAACAGCAGCCATGCGTTAATGAGTACTAGTAGCAATTAAAAGTGAACTGTATGCAACTGGATCCAATTAGACAAACAATTTTCCGTAAAATATTTTATTATTCAAGTGAGCATTCTTTTTGTGTCTTGTATTTTATTTATCAGTAAAATATCAAAAAGAAAAGGAATTTTTGTAAAAAAAAAAAAAAAAAAAGGAAAAGAAATGAACTTAACTAAAAGGAAAATCATTTCGATTCTCAACAATTACAAATAAAAATTTAGAAATTAAAAAATTAAATCCTCTGTAAAGTGAAAATATGAAAAAAAAAAAAAAAAGTACTGAAAGAATAGTTAAAAATTTTGTTTGTAACTTTCTTCTTTTTTTCATCTTTTAATAATTTTATTAATTATTTTCCGCTCTGAATTAAAACAGGCAGCAAAAACACGACATAAAAGGGAGAGAGAAGAGAAGAGAAGAAAGAGAAATAAGATGAAAGAAAGAGAAAAAAGAGAAATGTAAAGAAAAAATAAAGAGAGAAAAAGAAAGAAAATCGAAAGCAGAGAAAGAAGGAACCAGTAAAGATATTGAAAGAAATTTTTTTACATTCATTCATTTTCTGCTTCTTCGTTTCCTCCCCATCCTCTCACTCTTCCTTTTCTCTTCTCTTCCCTTTCTTGCTCTTTTTCCTCTACCTTTTTTTTATTCTCTTCGTCTTCTACTCTCTCTCTCTCTCTCCCTCTTTTCTTTCATTTCCTCCGCTCAATCATTTGTTTTTTATTCATTCTTTTCTCTCTCGTCCTCTTCTTTTTCCATCTTCATTTTCTCATTTTCTCCTCTTTCTCATTAATTTTTCTCATACTTTAAGCTAATTACACTAATTATTTCATTCATTTCTCACTCAATCTCAGTTTTTTCTTCACATTTCAATAAAAATAGGAAGAAAACGAGTTGTTACTTTCTATCGATCACTAACTTCCTTCCCTTTCTCTCTCTCTCTCCCTCTCTCATCCTCTCCCTCGCGTAATGCATGATAATTTCGTAAGTTCAAATATTTACTTGAAATTAATTCTCAATTAAGCAATTTTTAATGAATCATTTGAAAAAAAAAAAAAAAAATTCATTTAATAGTAGAAGGAAGAAGTGCCATAAATGAATAATAATTTGTAGAATTAAATTGAAATATTAAATTTAATCTAATTACATACGCCTAATTGCAAATGAAATACTTTTTTCCTTCCCTTTCCTTTCCTTTTCTTTTCTTTTCTTTCTTTTTGTATTTTTGTTAAACTCAAATTTTCGTAATTCTTTCGTAAATATGAAGCATTTTATTTATTTTTTTTTTTTGAAATAAGATGCCTAATTGCAGTGAAATATTTTATTTTTCTCTTTTCTTTTGGAAAATTTAACGCGCTTTTTTTTTTTAAAGAAATTTATCATGAAAAAAAAAAAAAAAAAAAAAAACAAGACGAATGAGGATAAATTTGAGGAAAAAAAAATTTATTTTTAATATATTTCATTCAATTCACTTCAGAAAATCTAATCTTTAGTGCCGAAATTTCTCATTTCTTTCGCTAATTTCTAAAAATTGTTTGCTGCATATCAATTTTTGAGGCATTTCATTGGATGAATTCTTCCCGAGAAATCTCGGAAGAAGCACAAAAGACAATAATGCGCTGTAAAGCGCCATTTGGTGTTTTGATAATTCTATCTACTGATAATACAAAAAAGGCAATTTTTGTTCGTTGTTAATTTACACTAAATTTTAAAAATTTCACATAAAATAATCCAGTAGTGTGATAAATTCTCTCTGGCGATTATACATTTCCTATGATAATAATCAACTACTGATCACAACTGTCCAGCATATCGGTCCCATTATCACTAGCTGATAATATGAATGATATATATTTATTTTGGGGCTTCTCAAAGCAATTTCCTCCATAATAATTGGTACCAAGTTTGTCTCCTTCTTCTTCAAATATAACAGTTAATAGCAAAAAAATATGCAAAAATTTTCTTTCTTTCTTCAACAAATTTCACTCAAAAAAAAAAAAAAAAGTAATGAAAAAAGTTTAAGGTAGTAAATTAGGAAAGGAAATGATCAGTGAGGGTAAATTTACATTATTTTTCCAAATAAAAAAAGAAAGGAATGAAAGAGATTTGGAGCAAAAAAAAAAAAAAAAAACAGTTAAAAGCGTATGGAAGGCAAATAAAAATGAAAATGAAAAGTGTAACACAAAATTAAACGACACCATAGAAATTACAAGTTCTTCCAAATTTAATTTAAAAAAGAAAATTTTTTTCCATACAAAAACAAAATGAAATTTGATAAAAATGCTTAATTAAAGAATATTCTAGATGAATTTGATAGAATGCGAAAAAAAAAAATGTTAATTTTAGGTGAAAAAAATTGAAACTTCGGATGATTTGTGTTGATATTGAATTGATAAATTCTGATTAGATAAAATGATTTATGGAATATTAATTACACCATGAAATAACAAATCACTATCGGATTCTCTCTCATTAATGAATTCTTATCATGATTAAGTAAAATTTGTCAGAATAGTTTTCTACTTCTTTTCTTAAATTTATGCTTTACTTCTTGCACAATTAAAAATCAAATCCATTTGAAACGGGTGCTTCAAAGAAGTGCTATGATTATTATGATTACTAATTAAATCAATTATTTATCATTATTATTTATTATTATTTGTTATTATTATTTATTATTATTATTATTTATTATTGTTATTTATTATTATTATTTATTATTATTGTATATTATTATTATTTATTATTATTATTTATTATTATTGTTTATTATTATTATTATTTATTATTATTATTAATTATTGTTATTATTTATTATTATTATTAGCTAACTGTTTCCAAATATAATTAGTCGTATCTTTACATTATTATCATCAGTAAATAGCTAAAATAAGGAATAATTATTAATATTTTATAAAAGAAATCCTGCCAAATTATTGTTATCACTGATTTCTACAAATTTATTCATCATTAAAAATTATGCAGTCGGTGGCATAGTTCACAATGGAATGAACTAAAAATTTTCGAAAAGAAAAATTATGTCAATTTTCGGTTCGTCATGATAAGTGTTAATTAATTAATAACTGTTTACTAAAGTAGTGAATAAACAAAGAGTAAATTGAATGGAACAAATTTAAAAATTGAAATTACAATCAAACATATGGCATCGACTTCACATTCCCTCAATTATAAAATTTCAGAACGGTTAATTGGTTAAATTGACGATGATATTATGAACGAATAATTATTATTCTTAATATCGTATCAATGAAAAAAGAAAAAAAAAAAGGAAATGAAAACAATTGTGATAATTATAATTCATCGTTTTAAAATGAACGAAAAAAGAACATTTTTTCAAAAAAAAAAAAAAAAAAAAAACGGAAATCTGAAAATTTCAAACGGAAATTAGAAATGCATTGTTATAGTTTTGTAAATTTTGAAAAAATTTTTGAAAATTATACGAAAAATCAACGAAGCAGAACGGTTAAATGCCATTCATATATATATATTTGTTCGAAGGAAATATGCAAGTTAGCGATGTTAAACAATAGATTGACGAATTTTAAATTTTACAGCTAAATAGTTGCTGAGAATGGAAAAGGACTGTTGACAATTGATAAGTAGTGATTGGCCTTCAAGTTTGAATGTCTCAAAAAGCCCTAAGGCTATAAATGACCATCAATTTTATCACAAAAATTCCTTCTCTGTCTTTCGTTCTCTTTTAAAATCCATTTACACTCGCCCATTTTTACATCATTTTCTGCTGCTATATTTGTTAGAAATAATTACGCATTAATTGAATAATTACTAAATAATTGCATAAGAGAAGATTTGCAATTATTCAATTTTTAAAGAAATAAAACATTGTTAATTGTACAAAATAGCAATGTCTGTTTGTTGCAAAAATATTTTAAATAATAATTTTAATTATAAAAATTAGTTAAAATAACTTATCCTCATGATCATTTTGATCATCATAAAATTAATTAATTAACATAAATTATTTTACCTCATTACAATATTATTTACATATTCAACATTTATCGCTATTTATTTATTTAATTATTTTTTGCAGTATTTTGAATATCGATAAATATTTTTTTCCTTTTTTCTTCTTCTTCGCCATTAAAAAAAAAAAAAAAAATGATTGTAACCAGTGAAACAAGTGAAACTGATTGACTAATTGCTTGCAATAATCATTTAGCTTAAATTACCTACAGGAATCGAATAATTAAAACTTATTTAAAATATGTATATATATATATATTTCCAATGAGTAAAATAATTTATTATAACAAACAATTTTTCTTTTTCAGGAAAAGAAAAAGAACATGAAGGGAATTTTTTCAACAGCTCATTCAAATATAATTAGTTTATATGCATTATATATATATTGAAAGGAAAAAAAAAATATTTATATAATAAGAAATGGATATAGTATAATGTGGCAAGTAACAAACTACATTTTGTAAAAATTAAACGAATTTTATGAAATAATTGAAATTTTTGCAATCAGTTTCCGGGTGTTAAACTGTGTGGAATTTCTCGGAAACAATGCTGATAAATGTTAACAAATGATGCAACATCAAATTTTTGAATTGCTTCAAAAATTTTTTCCTGATTAGTTGTTTTCGAGAAACGCATTTCAATTGCACGACTACAACTATCCATAATATTCATATCTTCATCTTCTTTTTGAGGATCAATTGGTTTCTTCGTTGCTATCAAATGTTGAAATATCCCAACTAACATATGTCCCCAAATTCGTGTGGAACAAAATAACGCTGCTCCGGCATCATCCTGAAAAAGTAGGCATTCATGAAAGTGATTTTTGGAACCAGATTACTTATTTTGAAAAACAGACATCGAGGATGATGAATATTGGAAATGGATTACTTATAAAACAAATATCGGGAGTGATGATTGTTGAAAATGGATCAATTATAAAAGGAGGCATTGGAAATGATAATTAGTGTAAAGAAATAATTTTGCATGATTGTTAAGTAAAAAATATATTAGATAACAAATTTTAAAAGTGAACAAATTAATTCATTTATTTGCTAAATAAATAAAATTGATAACCTATGCTAGTAATTAATCGTCTATATGTAAATATATATAATTACTCACAATTAGTACTTAAATAATATGTGTATATAATATATCGCCACTTAGCTTAATATAATATGTTGATGGATATGAAAGCTTTACGAACACTTGACTAGTTTCATAAACATAAATTAAGATTATTTTATAAGTGATTCATTCCAAATAATGTCTCATTTAACGAGTAATTCATTTCCAGTAAACATATCGCCCAATATTAAATCCCTTTTATAAGTAAACCATTTCCTATAATTATAAAATAGAAAAATTTTTCTATTCTGTATTTATAAACGCATCTAAATGATTGCCTAAAAAAAAAAAAAAAAAAAAAGAAACGAAAGCTGGAATATTTTTGCTGACAGTACATTATTAATAGCTGATTTAGGAAAACTTTTAAAATAAAGTGGATGAAAACTAATAAATTACACCATATGAACGAAGTTAACTTTTTTCCCTCTGAAAATTTTGTCAAAATTTTTTTTTTTTTTTATCATTCTTTTTTTAAAAAGGAAAAATATTTGTTTCGAAAAAAAAAGAAAAACTTTGTTCAACTGAAAAATGAACGACCTTCGGCAGATTTTTTTGTAAAATAATAAGGAATGGGAAAGAACATTGCTATTTGTGAAGAAATGAGAATTAGTAGGACTGATTAAATATGAGTTGTAAAGAAAATACCTAATAGTGCTAAAAGATTTTCGGATAAATAATTTCTAAATAATTCTGATGATAAATATATAGCAGAATAATAAAATCATAATGGATATTAATATAATAGAATAATGGAATACAGAAATGAAGTAATTGAATATAGAAAAATAATAGAACCATAATAAATATATAATATATGATAGAATCATAATAGAATTGCTTGAAAATGAAAAAAGAATTTTTTTTTTTCATTTTCCAAATAGTTATTTAAAGGTAAAAGAAACATAATTTTGATGAAAAAAATGTAAAATAATTGATGAAAAAATGAGAAGAACAAAAACAAATTTTTACTTTTATTAAGAAAAACGTTTTCCTTTTTATGAATGAAAGAAAATTTTTTCAATGAAAAAAATTATTCAAATGAATTGGAAAAACCCTTTCGTAAATTAACTTCAAGAGAAAAAAAAAAAAAAAAAAACTCAAGAGAAGTGATAACAGTTCGCAAAAATTTTATCATGTAAATGAATAACAAACCCAGCATGCAGTTTCATTATCAGTGATTGGTGACCAAAAATAATTCGGTTTATCCTTAACAGCATTGATCGAATGAACATTAATTAAATGGATATGATCTTGTTTAATGAATTCCGTCGCTAAAATAGGCAAATTAGAACTTTTAAAGCGAACAAAAAATTGCACAATTTAAAAAAAAATTTATAAATTTTGAAGAAAATTTCTAAATTTAAATTGATAAAATCGATCAATGAGAGTTAGTAGATACAAAAAAAAAAAAAAAAAAAGATAAATAAAATTGAATTTTATGAATTTGAGAGAGAAGAAAAAAACAACAACAGCTCATAAATCAAGCATAATTTAGCAAATTTGTTGAGAAAAAAGTAACAGAAAAGTAGATAAAATTTTAATTTTAGAAACAAATGTAAAGGCAAAAAATTAAGATCTTATCAAAAAAAAAAAAAAAAAAAAAAGAAAGAAATGAAATGTAAATTAAACTGACAATTCCATTCATCAATAACATTTATCAACATTACTCATTTAATGAATTAAATTACAATAAATAACCGTTATCTGTTGTCGTAAAACCAACAATCCAACATTTTTTCTTTTTTAATTTTAATGGGTCAATATTAATAATTGATGAATGTAACAGTGATGGTCGAACATTTAATTGGGCTACACGCTTGGGTGTTGGAAGCGGTGGACAAAGCTGAAATTCTAAATTAAATTTAAAAAAAAAAATTGACAAATATGAATTTAAATTTAAAAAGAAAAAAACATAATTAATGGATACTCAAATTAGGCATATGTGTGCATTTGCATAATCAATAATGAAATGAAATTCTCTAAATTAAAATAAATCTGTTCATTCACTATGTTCGACGATTAATTAATTTAATTAATTCTGTCTATGCCATATTTAAGTCGACTGGTTTTGGTTTTTACTTAAGAATAATAATAATAATGATAATAATAATAATAATAATAATAATAATAATAATAATAACAATAGTAATAATAATAATAAATAATAATAATGATAAAGAACAAGGGATAAGAAAGGCAAAAGAAAATTGAAATCAATTCATATCACTATAATATTTTTGTGCTATTTTAAGATTTTTGTCTATCTTTTCTTCTTTTTTTTTTCTTCGAGTAAGAAATTAATTAATTCCTTGCACCTTTTACCAATTGGGTTTTTAATTCTTCGTTTACTAATTGAATTTTTCGGTCAAACACATTTTGCATTTTCGAATTTTTCTTTTTTTTTTTTTTTTTTGTTTTGTACTTAAACAAAAGCAAATCAAGAGCAGAACAAAATAGATGTAAAACAAAAAGTGAAAAAAAAAAAAGAGAACAAAAAGAAATAAATTTGACAAAAAAGAATTAGGGAAAGAATTGATGAAGAAAAAGGAATTTTGCCATTTTAGAAAAAATAAAAATAAAATTAAATAAAAGAAAATGTAGCAAAAATTTTATTGTGCGAAGTTTGCTCATTTATGAAGAAGGCAATTATTTTAAATGAATATGACATTTAAAAAAAAAAAAAAAAAAAAAAAAAAAAAGGAAAGAGAATTCTTCACATATTTATCGGTTCACTTATTTACTTAATTTGCTGCACTTTAAATCGTAAATGAAGAAAAAATTCATTTACCGAAAAATAAACGACGTAGGGAACAGAGAAAAAAAGGTATTTTTTTTTTTTTTTTTTTGGTTGTAACTGATTGATTATCAGTAAGACGCTAAATAATCAATATTGGTCAATTATACGTTATTCATTAGAATTTAAACAAAAAATAAATAAAAATAATAATGGCCAATTAATTAACTATTAAACATTTTAGAATTGTGTTATTGCTAGAAAAATAAATAAATAAATAAAAATAAAAATGATACAAAAGTGATCAATGATAAAATATTAAAACATCTCAAATAACAGAATTCATATGATTTCTTTTGAAAATTTTTTCTAAATGCTACTGAATATTTCATACATGCTTACTATCTATCATTTATAAATAATTCCTGTGCAACAAATTTTGAACAGAAATTAAAAATAAAATAAAAAATAAAAAAAAAAAAAAAACGGAAAATTCTTTTCCAAAAATTTATTTATAACTGTAAAAATTTAAAAATAAACAAATTATTGTTAAATAAATATACCGTTGAAATATCCATCTCGGGAATTTTCAATATTCCCCATGTTTCACCAATTTCAACAATTTCAGCTGGCAAAGTTTTGGGTCGTTTAAGTGATTGCACAGTTACAACGAATTCCGTTAATCTAAAACTTTTTCTGTAGTGCATAAATTTTCCTCGTTATTTTTTTTTCCTTCCTTTATTTTTTTTTTTTTTAAGTTTAAAAACAAAGAAAAAAGTTTTTTTTTTTTTTTTAAATTACATGAAGCATTTAAAAAATTTTTCTTTTCTTGCTATCAAATCGATTTTTAGACGAAATTTAAACTAAATAAATTCTGATCACAAATAAAAATTAATTTGATGATAGCAAATAAAAAATCCTGACAAATAAAATTTATCATTTGTATAACGTCGTCTCTTTTTTTTAAACTATTTATTCCGGAAATGAGCTGGATTTTATTTTACAAATCCGGAAATATCCTTAATTCTGTAGTAAAATTTCCATTTGTATCAGGTTTGTTAGTATTTTTTTTTTTTCTTAATTTCTTATCATTTTACCATTTACTAATCGAAAAAAAAAAAAAAAAACTTTCGTAAAAGTGAAAAATTCGACGTGAATTTTATGCATACCGTCCACCAGTTGTTAAATTCAGCAAGCAATGTGATGACGTAAGTATTAATTGAGTGGAAATGATCGTTCCGGTACAACTTGTGACAATGTTCGATGATTGTTCACGTGAAAATACCTAAACGTTTCAGGACGTAAAAAAGAAAAATGACATTTCTTCATTTTAAAATTGAAAAATTTTTTAAATTTTCTCCTCTTTTTTTTTTTTTTTTTAATTCTCTTTTCATTCTTCCTTTCAAATTCCATGACAATAATTAATTATTGCCTGTTGAAACTATCTATTTATTATTGAGCATTTTTCCTTTTGTTTTTTTTTCTTTTGTTTTTCTTTTTGTTTTTTGTTTTTTTAATCAGTCGAATTTACTGTAACGTTTTTGATATTATGAAAATTTAAAGTAATAACAATTAAATTCTATATCTATTGTAAAAACAATTCAATCATATAGTTATTACACAAATTATTTTTTTTTTTCTTAATCTTTGCAAACACTTCTTTCTTTCTCTTTGAACAGAAGGTAAAATTTCCAAATTTTTAAAATAGAATATTTAAATTATCATTTATGTAATTTTCTTATTTCTTCGGATTTTAACTTATTAAGCTTCTGAAAGCTTAAAATGATTGGATGAATTAGAATGAATAAATTAATTGTATAGCAATATTCTTATTATCTTCATACATATTTTGGTCTTGATCAAAATCTATTTTATCACACACACACACACACACACACACACACACACACACACACACACACACACACACACACACACACANCACACACACACACACACACACACATCGCAGTGTTGATCCAAGACAAATTTCCTATTTTATCATAATTGCTGCTGATAACATATACCGAAATAAGTTAGTATAAATAAAATGTTATGCTGGAAGAGAAGAACAAAGAATGGAGAAAAATTATTTGCTAAGGGATGGTTAAGTTTCAAAAAAAAAAAAAAAAAAATCAAAGATATCAAATGATATTTGGACTATCTAAAATACATTTATTATATTTAATTAACATTTTCTTTACGCTTCTTTTCGGTTTATTGAACTACTGAAAGTCTCTGAGCAGATGATTTCATAATTTGAAATTTTTTTTTCTTTTCTCAACTTCGATTTTTTTTTTAAACTTAGAATTTCAATTACTGATCATCACTTAAAGCGTTCCGAATCTCTGTTATTCCTAGCGATTTTTTTTTTCCAATTCTTGCGAAGAAAGAATTAACGCTTATGATATTTTCCCTTCTTTCCACTTGCAATAAAATCTTTCTCGAATGGAAAAAAAAAAGCTTAAAAATTCAACCTTCCCAAAAAAAAAAAAAGTTTTCGGTGAAATTGAAAATAAAATTTGTACTTTATATTTCAAAAGAATTAAAAAAAAAAAAAAAAGAAAGATCACAGGAAAGTATTTATATAAAATTAATACTTTAACGAGAAAACCAAATCGATTCCATTGCTTCTCCTCACCACCAATGATTGCTGTTGTTTCAGGAATTATAATAGATATGATAAAAATAATGATAATGATAATAATAGTGCAGTAGGAAGTTACGAAATGCATTAACTTCTTTCGAAGATAACAAAATGATATAATAAAGCTTGTTGAAAGCAAAACTTTGATGTAATAAAGAAGGATTTAAAGATGAGACAAAATGGGCTGAAAGCAAAGATTTGTTGATTGTTGGGAAACGGTTTGCGTCATTATCAGTGATTGTTAGCGGTGATAATAGTGGAAAATGAAATAAAGATAGATTGCATAATATAAAATAACATATTTGTTATCGTTTAAAAATCGTTTTGCTAAGCTATACAGCTATTTCCCATTTTATATCATTTATTGAAATCAGAATTTTTCTCTTTTTTCTATTTCTGAAATAAAAAAGAAAGAAGAAGGAAGAAGGGGATGAAGAAAAAAGAATCAACTGATAAGCCTGATAAGGCGATAACATTGAAATTTATATCATTGAAATGAATGCAAAAATGAATTATGAAAATTTTTTGAAGCAATATAAAAAAAAAATCCTTTCTTCCACATTTTATTTTTAAAAAGTTTGCTACAAAGAGGAATGACAAGAAGATTTTGTCTATTATTTTATTAAAATTTTACATTTTAGAAAGATAATCGAATAACAGAAAAATTAAATGGAAAAGTGATTTTATCATTTCACAATCATTAAAAAAAAAAAAGAAATGTAATCTTAAAAACGAAAGATTATTCCCTCAAAATCAAGATCGTCTCGCTCTATCTATCACTTTCATCATTCACTAGCTGATTCTTTCGGAATTTTGAAAAGAAATTGAAATTGAAAGCAACGACCACTTACTTTTATAACAAAAGATTGAAGTATGAGAAATGGAAGAAATGTTGCTGTCTATTCAAAAAGAAGAAAAAAAAAAAAAAAAAAAAGAAAATCTTGCTTCAAAAACTAAACTAAGATTAGTACGAAACCTTCTGAAACACAATAAACAAATAAATCGAAGTATGAGAACAGGGAGCTATTAGCACTTCCAAGATTGCGATGAAAGATTAATTTTCCAACGATGTTATCAACGATTAATGACGATACATATTCGAAATTAACCAATTTGCTAATTGTAAAAAAGGCTGTGAAATTTATATACGCTATGATCGAAATTAAACATTAAAATTCAAATCTTTAATTCACTGAAAATGAAATACATTTGAGTAAAAAAGAAAAACAAATTATCTCAACATGTTAATTTGATATTTTTTGTTAATTTTTTGAATATTTCGACATCTTCATAGGTTTCTTCATTCAAACAAAGCATTAAAGGCTTTCCGTGCACTACAGCAGTTGCTAGAGGAAACCACATTTTGAACATATCCGGTGAATGATTTGAATCGACCAAATCCTCTGCTCGAAATCTTAGTGCTTTCTTGCCCAGGAAAAATCCAAAATGTACCGAAGTAAAAATCTAAAATACTGCATCAGTAAAAGAATTCAAAAACAAAATTAATGATAAAATTTTTATGGGTGAAACGTGGCAAAGAATGCGACACGAAACGAAATGATAAAAATACAAAAATATTCCCGAATTTTATTCAATGAAAATCTAATTACAGTTAAACATCAGCAAAAAAAAGAAGTGACAGTGAAAAACATTTTATATAAAACTCTTGATTTTAGATATATTCGTTCAGCAAATTACAATTATTAATTCTTAGATAAAAAGAGTTAGCCAAAAAGTTGAAATAAGTGTTCAGAGGAGATTCTACGAAGCAAACCTCTGTTCTTGGATTATAATATAAATCTACGATATATCGTTTTATGAAGATTTGATGTAACAGAATTGGTGTAAAGGCATACAAAATGAAGAATGAATCCACAACTGTAAAAAAGCATTATTAAATATTAAAAATAAACTTGAAGAAAAAAAGGATTTCCTTTTTCATACTGTTACGCATTTCAAAAAATAAATAACAGTGTAAAGATGAAAAAACATCAATTATTGAGTGATATTCCTACAAAATAAGAATTGAAATACAACAGCAAACATTCCCCTAAAAACTGGCAGAAAGAAGCAGCCTGAATTACCCACAGCCCATGTAGCTGTAAATGAAAAAAAGTAATATAGTCATAATTATTAATTACTTTCCAGACATGCATTCATTTTTATACACACAAAACAGAACAAACCTGCAGCGATTGTCCCAGTTCCTGGTTTTTGAGCCACAAGTTTTGACAGCACAGGTATCATAGCAAGACCAAAAGCTGAACTCGACAATGATAAAATCTAAAATAAAAATTGAGAAAAAGTCGAAAGATTAAAGACACATTGTAAAGGATAAAAGCAATTTCAATAATTCAAAATTTTAAAGAATTTGAAGAAACAAAACCTGAAATTACCAACTTTTGCAGCGAATACCATTTTTGGTGATAACATTCCACCTTCTCGAACTATCTTCAATGAATTATCTTTCCTGCTATCGATTAAAATTGAATGACCTAAATCTGAAGCTGGAACTGCATGCAATGGTACAAATGTTCGCGGTACTATAGTGGAATTTCCGCTAATGGTCGCTGCATCATCTATAATTTCTTTTTTAAAATTTTTATATTTTCACCTTAAAACGAAAAAAAAAAACACTCCTTACTAAGCACCTTAATTACATCAATTTTAATGTGCCATTAGAGTAATGCAAGAGTTTTGTTCAGCTACTGTCTAAGCATCACAACAAAGGATAACGACATGCCGAATGAATCTGATATCTTCATAATGCTTCATAATGCATTTCCAAACAATTCAGAAAATACAAAAAAAAAAAAGGAAAAAAAAAACTAAGCAATCAGACCGATGTTACAGAAGTTTCAGGTAAGTTTGAAATTAATTGTATGCGAAATTTCAAAGAATAAATTTTCAAATTTCACCTACCATGAGTAGAACGTGCTGCTGGGAGATTCAGCAAGCGAATAGGGCTGGATAAATTAATAGTCCTTCTGGAACATGCAATTCGACGAATTAACATTTCGGTTCAATTTTCTGGAAATTAAAATAAATACCAAGCGTGATATTTCAGAGCTACTAGATGCATTTCCGGCAGGGACCTGAAAATTCCCGTAAAATAGTAATTGTGTAACCACTACGGACCGGAAACAAGTTTAAATTACTACAACAAAATAATCCTATTACTTGTAATTCTTTGAACTAATTATAAAAGAAATGAAAAAAAAAAAAAATTCGATAAATTCAGGGTTATAATAAATACCATCTTTCAATATAGTCTAAATTTTTGTTACATTCATTTAGCAATCTTATTTTTTCCCATGAAAAAGAATAAGTGACGTGAGATAAAGTAATACGCAGCGAATATACTACTTACTAAAGAGCATATCTTTGGAACTTATTAATAGACGTTATTTAGTGAACCAGGTGGATATTATACAGATCATAGCTGTAACAAAATTATTTAATACTAATGACCGAGTAATCGAATACTAATATCATTACTTAATATACTTTTATTTACACAGCAGAACATTTAGTAAAAAATAATATCTCTTTCACAAATTGTCCTTAACGATAAGAATAACAACTGTGAAAAAAGACAACACTGTAAATTTATTGATGATGTCGATAAAATATTCACTACTAACCTAATAAAAAAAAAAAATACAAAACTATTTGTAATACAGTTAATTACAGGTTCATCGAAATGACAGAAGTTTGCAAATTAGGAAAATAATTCCACAAATGAAATATGCCATTAGATTTTCTTTTTAAAATATGAATGAATATGCTATTACTATTTTCATTTCCGCACCAAATAATTTGAGACATTTATGATATGATATAAATTTTAGTGAAGAATTATGGCTAACATTTGTATGTGAATATTGGGAATAAAGAAAAAAAAACGGTGAAGTTAAGCGGGAGAGTTGAAAAAAACAATAAATTAATTAGCATGCGAAAGTAGCGCAGTGGATAATTTTGCTTTTGAGGAATAGAACAAGTGAGCTGAAGAAAGGAAATGATGGAAACTTCTTCAGGAACGCAGCATATTTCCAAGCAATTAGTTTTTCTTCATCGAATGACTTTTCGGAATCTCTGTTACAAATGTTTTTTTGCCTAAATTATCTTATTAATGTCGGGAAACTGTTTCAGAATGTTGAATTAAATCCAATGGAATAAGATTAATTTAGCACTGAAGAGTTCTGACAATCCTAGCAAACGGAGGGCATTATGAATTTACAAACCTTTATGGGCTTCTCTCCCAAATCATCCATTCCTTTCACTATGAAATAGAGATCAGCGAAGAAAATAACAGCAGCAATTATTAAGCCAATAGCCATACGAAAAGTCGCATCCAACTTTAAACCCGGAAATGCATAACTGATTCCTGAAATACTCAATTTTTTTTTTCTTAAACGAAAAAAGTGAAAAGTTTTGTTTCAGTCATAAAAAATATTGGGACAAAGAAAGCACAACTTTTCACAACTTGCAATCCAGAAACTACATAAAATCGGTTATTAAAAAATTTTTAGAAATATTTTGATACATGTGTCGAACACTTTTAGAATTTCATCTTCTCCATAATTTAAAAAATATTACCAAAATATCCGAATGCAAATCCACCAGCTACTGTAAGAAGTGTATTGAAAATCACCATCAACTGTCTATTAATTGCTTGCACCTCCTGCAGAGGAAAAAAAAAAAAGGTAAATGAATGCTTATTTCATATCATACTCCAGCAGAAGAATTATATGATTGGAAATGTCCTAATTATAATAATGATCAACTATAACATAATCCTGTAGATATTGGATATTACTATTCGATGCCCATCCTAATTCGTGATATTGTTACCCCGCAAAGACGATGGCAATTCAAAATATAGCACATAAGACAAAAATATTAGTATTTAAATTAAGCAGTACATCAAAAAAAAAAGATCATTAAGCATAAAGAAAAAAGAAAAAAGATCACTTCAAAGACATTTCTGATGTCTAATTTCGATAAGCATAACTGAAATTTATATAGAAGGTAAGTAGACCCATACCTCACTAAATCCATACAATAAATTTTCACGACCATAAATTTGATTGGGATCAACTGATCGTGTCATCTCACGATATTCACGATCTTCCTCAAAAAAAAAGAAAAATTAATCTAATTCCAATAATCTGAAATGATAACTAAATCTAAAAAAGAAAATAATGACTTATTGTGTAAGCAGAAAACGACTTCTTTTCAAACAAATGGCAAAAAAAAAAAAAGAAAGAAAAAGAAAAATCTTACCAAAATAGCTCACAAAAATTCGTTTTTTTTTTTTTTTAAATATAATCCACAAAAAAGAAAAAAAAAACTAAGATTTAATTTCCAGAAAAAAAAAGATGAGCTGTAGGCAATTTCGAAATTACTACCTGCTGACGTCTCAATCTTTCCAGCCTAGCTTCATATTCCGGATTAACTTTCTTTTCAGCTACTGGAACATATGGTGTTAACTGATCAATAAACTTGTAAATAGGATACTTTTCAGAAAGAGGAATCAGAATAGACATCACTTCATCATAATCGAATACCATCAATTCTTGCTGTAACAAAGAACAGGCGACTATATATGAGTACTGGAATACTTTAACAAAGCGATTTAAATCTTTAAAAAATCCCTATCTTTGTAGAAATGATTCCAAATCAGTATTAAATTTATCATTTATCATCAGAAATATTTTACCTTCATTAATCGATCAGCTCGTTTTTTCAATTTTACATCATTCGATGCATCTAACCAGCTTCGTAACAATTCAAAACCATCCTTCGATACTTTCCACATCACCTAGCAAGCAAGAAACTAAAAGCAATGTATTGATCAATTTGTTGAGATGTTAATGAACTGATAATTTCAGTAACAATGAAAATGGCATGTTGCAGAAATTTTTTTTTTCAGAAAAATTTCTGATCACAATATGCGGAATTTACTCTACTCTTATCTGTTCTGAAACAATTCTTAATTAATTAGCGAAAGCTTAGTTTAATTGATAATAACCACTTCGAATATTGGCATCCAAAGTAATCAATGGGAAAATATGAGGGAAACTATGTAACAATCCAAACATTCTTATCTTCCCTGCAAGCTCAGGAAGTTCGCTTTCTTTCCAAATAGGTGATAAACAATTGCCTGGACTATACACTTGCAACTCAACTTCAAGACATTCTAACCACCCAAAAGTAAGCAGATAATTATTTCCATACCAGTCTATGTGATTTCACTGATGAACCAGATCGAACCACTAATTCATCATTTGTAGTTTTAACAATTATTCCTCAACAGAAAAGAAAACCAGAATTTTAGCACTTCAGCTGAAGGAAAAGAAGAACAATCTCTCTAATCCTGTGCATATTTAGAAATTCGCAAAGAGTGAAACCGTTATGAAAACTCTTCGATTTGTAAAATGTATGAAGATAGATAATAATGTCGCTTTATGCTACAACGATTTATAACGAAATGAATTTTAATACTTGAAAAAAAAAAAAAAAAAAAAAAAAAAAAAAAAAAACAAAAAGAAACAAAGTAACAGCAAATAGGATACAACTGGAGGCAAACGGTCTTCGTTGATAATTAGGAAGCAATATTGTAAAACTAAAGAAATTCTCGAAACGATCTCTTAAAGTTATGAATAATTAATGATCATTTATTAAATAATGATATTGCATATACCAATGATAAAACTGAAATAAATTCAATTTTCTTCACATCATTATTTTTCATTTGATAAATCTTGACAATTCAATGTCATACCAAATGAGAAGCATAGCAATTACACATTACGAACAGATTGAAACGATTCAAATGACAGAATATCTTCATTCTATCGCAGAGATTGGAAGGGAAGGGATACAGAAAAAAATTACAATGATCAATTTAAGACACAGATTGATACTCCAGAGTAATACCATAATAATAAATATATTAGTCAACACAATATAAAAAGAAAAAAAAAAAAAGAGTCACCATAAAGCAAGATGGTAACCCGTAAAGAAAATCTAACAGTATCATCTCCTTTTCCATTTTTTTCTTTTTTATGCTATTATTTTTTAAATAAATATATCTCCATATAAACTTTAAAAAAAAAAAAGAAAAATGTAAAATGTACTATTTTTCTTTTCTTCTTTATTTCTATATTTTCAAAAACTTTGCACTTAAAAATATGCAATAATGTTTGTAAAAGTTAGAAAACTCAATAAAATTCTACGTATTCGTCAAAAGTATTAAAAAACGACTTTTCAATTACGAATGCTCTAAAAATTAATTTGGTTGCTCTTGTATCTAAAATAATTTGAAATGCTAGTATCAAGAATTGTAAGGAAAAAAAAAAAAAGAGGTTCCCCAGGCTAGCATTTCAATTTTCATCGATATGTTATTCAAGAGTTATGTGTAGGATAATCTTTGACCGTATATGTGTATCTATTTTCAATAAAATTAACTCAGTTATTGAAATCAATCGAACGCTGAAATTTTTATTTAAAAAAAAAAAGTGAAAAAGTTATGCAGATTCTGCTTTTAGCAGTTACTGATATATTTCCTGATATAGAAAATGATATACAAAACGGCAATAGTAAGATGAATTAAATGTCCATATATAGCCAAACAATAAACTATGAAATCAACCATGCAGTTAACAAACTTAATATAGGCCGTCATCATTCATAGATGTCTCCTACAATGCAACTCATCCTTACGTTGATCCCAGAAAAAAAAATACCAGAAACAAAATCAGAAATAACTACAAGAGATCAATTCATTGTCATCATGCGGTATCATGATGAATTCAACGAGATCTCCAAGAAGGTAGATAGTTGAAATAAAATGAGGCAAAATGTATATATTTTAGAAGGACCAGCAATTCACATTTTGGTAATCGGCAACAGCCTTTAAAATATAAAAGAAAAAGACGAAATTTCGTTTTTTCTTTTTCTTGGATATCAACGTCAGAAGTTATCCCTAAAGGCAGTGCGCATAAACCGAACAAATGAAAACTTTGTGTTCGGTGAAAAAAGAACACAAAAAAAAAAAAAAAAACAGATGACAATATTCTCTCATACTCACCATACTCATTACGTTGTAATTTAATAAGTATTCGTGCTATACCACTGAAGTATTGTAACTAAACAAAAACAGTGTTTTTACTCACATTTAAACACATCCTAACTAACTACTGCAAACCGACATAATTAGGAATTTATCGGAAACTATTTTGAAATGAAAACCGACACCACTGAAATAAACATTTTTCCTCTGATAATCATGACCTCACTTATTTGCTCTCAATAGAATCTAACATTACTTTTCGAAATGGCAAATTAAAGAAGTCTACATCAAATCAAGTTTATGAAAGCAAAATGAAAATTATAGTTGCTGGCTGATGGAGATTCCATTATCATCACCGCTATCGCTTAAAATCACTACCTCATATAAGGTCTTTTTTAGATCTGAAGTTCATTTAATCTTTTTTTGAAACTATCACCATCAACTCTAAGTAACGTGCTTTGGGTAGTGTTAAAAAAAAAACAGAAAATGAAACTAAAAAAAAAGTTTTTCTGATAAAACAGTCAATCACTGAAAGGCGAAAAACATAGATGTTCAACCATCCATTGATATTTGAACGTACGGACGTTTTACCATACGATTTCTAGGAGGAGTATCGTTTTGTGCATCATTCACAGTATTCAGCGATACCGAAGGTGAAACAGAATTTCTGAATGCATCACAACGAACATATAATAATATGTAGGCTTGTGTGTTGTGCAGCTCAGATAAAGAGATTCTGTGACGCTGAAAGAGCAACAGTTTATTATTAATCGAAAAGATGGGATGATAATGAATAATTTGACAAGACCCTTCTCTGGATAAGATTCTTCCTCTAAGTGCTTTATTCGAAGCTCTCAAGTACATAACTGAGGAACCAAACTAGTAGAAAGAAGAAATCATAGAAATACATTAATAGGTATGGGCTAACATTATGTTGTAAAAAAAAAAAAAAAGTCGTAGGACACCGGCAACCCATTCCAACAGATTGGTTTAGGCTAACAAAACAAATCCTCTCTTTCTAAAAAGTGCAATGTAAATACGCCTAATCGGAGATGGCAACATCATTTGCATATTCCATCACTTTCTATTTCAATTATTCGACAATCATATTAAAATTTGAGATGTCATTTTCAACCCTTTATCTTAATTAAATAAACAGCTTCGACGAGGGAAAGTGATATATAACATTATTAATAAGTTATTTACTTCTTTCTAAATCAAAGCAAGTTACTACTCGGAACTAGTTTGCTGCCTCAGAAATATTTTATTATATTCCATATTTACATTCATGTTAATTACTTGTCATGGAATATATCATCAGAATTTCGAATATATAATAACATATATTATATACCTGCTCATCATCAAACAGATAATAGCTTCTACCATCAAAGCCGCGTACAACAGCAATATAATGTCCATGTTCCACTGCATTACCCATATGCTGAATGATACCAGTAAGTTCGTAATTGTGCGATTCCCCAGCACGATGAACATATCGATCGATATTTAGTCTCAGCTAAAGCAATTTAGATAAGTGAAATTCTTCCAATTTATGCCGTATACTAGGCTTAAGCAGAATGAGTAAAATCTTAAAATGATAAGATACACTCTGCATCATTATTTTGAAACATATGAACATACATTCATTTAAAGCAAGTCGAGAAAGTTAAAGTACAACATATTCCATACTCTACAGATTCTGTTACAACATCGCTACCGACCGGATTTTCCCACTATATCTGTCAACGACAACGAGGGAGAAATATGGTTTATATGAACTAACATACATTGAAATTGACATGAACACCTATCTTCGCACCAAACGAGTTAAAGCGTTTTAACTGAATGAGCAACACGTTCGGTGCACGTAGAATACGCGAACTGCGTTGGATATGCGTTGTCCTCTTACAGCTGCAAATATCTTAATTAACACTTATCTACATTATAATTCCTCTCTCTCAACCACCATTCTCCTATATCCCAAACTTAACTAATAAAATATTCGTGAAATACCGTGGTACTCATTTTACACTCACATATATCTTTCGAGAATAATTCTCAAGAATTTTTCAAAACCTCTGCTTCTTCTTACCCCATTTTCTCCTTCATCATTTTTGCTTATGTCACATTTAAAATAGGAATTTTGAACCAAAGAGATACTTGGTGCACTTAAAATTACTCAACACTTCGTTGCCAAAATAATCGTCGAGCAAATCCTCCAAATTTAAACGCCTGTCACAACTTGACTTCTTTATGCCAAGATTAAGCTCTCGAAAGCGCTCGTAATTGATTAATATCGAAGAACAAGCCGAACACTGAATTTGATTCCGCAGTGTTCCAGCAAAAAGTTGCTCCACTGGTGTCAAGAAGCGCGATGCACTACAAAGATAAAAATAGAATGAACTATAAAGCATTTAAAATAACGAGTGGTTTAAACTGACACAAGAAAAATATCCATTCTCACTTGACAAGGGAGAAAAAAACTACCTTAATGGATTAGTCGTCAAATTACGATCTGTAGATGAAGTCCCATCTCGTGCTTCTGAATCAAGAGCATCCAATATGTGATTCAAAGCTTCATGAGCATCTTCCTGCGCACCCAGCAGATGCGATGGAAACGCTTCTGAAACATATAAGATATATGATGATAAAATACTATACAGATTTCTATAATTTAACTTCAGTCATCGTTTCTATAACTCGAAAGTTAATTTACAAGTTAATTTTCAGTTATTTTTGAGCAAAATAAAATATTTTCTATTTTACAGATTACAGAATCATTTCCTTTCATTCAGCATTTTGAACTTCCCCGAAATTTCAAGTCTAAGAAAACTGAAAATCTTACTTTCCAGAATGAAACTAATCCAGGCAGGTTTGAACGGCTGCCTACTTGACATTGAATATCTTATAAATCTAGCTAGGCCGCAAGCAATACAATCCTTCACGCCTGCAATTCAAATTTATCCGAAATCAGACGGTTGGTAGAAACATAAAAATTTAACAGTGAAATAAAACTTAAAGGGTAACAACTAACAAGAAAATAAAGGAAGGTGTTCGCCTAGATAACGTGCAAATGGAATACAATGCAAAATAATCTGCAGGACAGCGTTTAAGAAGCAATCGTTGGAATAGTTACACAGTCCAACACCAACATTACGACCATCTGGATTCTGAAGGTTTTCAAAAACGTTTATAAAGTGTTCATGGAAAAATATAATTTTTTGAGTATTTCAATACAATGAAAATTACTCAGCGACCAGTGAATATAACAAACCCTCCCACCTATCCAAAAATACATCAAAACCAACCAGAACCCGACTACCTTCCCATGTTGAATAAAATACTATATGATTGTTTCCTGTAAATTTGGTTTCCAGTTCACTACTCTCTGACATTAAACGCTTCCCTTCAGCTTTACCATTCAGAGCTCGATTACCCTGGAAAGCATAAATAGAGAAATAAAGTAAAAACCACAGAAATTTATTCAGAAACTTACGTTGTGAAGATATCCTGATAATTTGAACTAACCAATTAAGCATGAAAGTTGGCTATACGGATAGAAATTAACCCCATTCTTTAGCAACAATCAATCCCACAAGCAGAATAAATGATATAAGAGTACAAAGATAAATGATGCAAACTAAAAAGTGGGACAAAAATCGAAGAGAAGAATAACAAAAACAAACCTGAGAATCAAGTTTTCTGGTCGATGTGTTACTAACATTTATGTCCAAGCGTCGCTTTATTGTACCATTTAACAAAGGTTTCGATCCAGCTGCAAAACCTTTGGATGTCGATGGCCTATCATCACCAAAACCGTTATGATTTACATAATCCAGATGAGAATTAATACGAACTGGGACGGAGCTGCAATTTCAAAATAAGCAGGGCATTTCCGGAACACGAACAATTCTGTCAAATGTAACGAAATTCAGCCAAAGAATGAGAAGAAACTTACTTAAGGCGTCTAACGTTATTTGTGCTATGGAGTGCATCCCGAGCAAAATACTTCGAGAGCTTAGTTGCCCCGTCACTCGCTTGAGTACAATGCACATTATTCGGATGTTTGCCTTTGTGATGAGCGTCCGTTACAGCGTGATTTTTTGGCGTTTGGTTGGTTGAATTAACAGTCACAGATGCTGTACTCAGGGTACTACTCATACTTGAGCTACGTGATGATGATGCAGAAGAACCCATTTTCAACCGTTTAGCACTAAAATAACCTAATTAGTAAGTTCACGCATTTAGTTAGTCTTTTTCTTGCAAAAAATTTAACCTCATAACATGGTGGAAATATAAAAGAAAATTGTTAGTAATGCAATAACGCAGCATTGAATTCTAAAAGTAATCTGAATCGCTTGAAATCATATGATAGAGAGTTATTGATCGTCTAGCAAAAAAAATTTTTTTTGAAGGAAAGCAAAAGTTCCGAAAACGACATGAGCTACCAATACATATTTATCAAAATCAAGAATACTTCCTATAAATTCTTACTCTAGATGACAAAAAGCGCTTGCTAAGACATTAGAATTGCATGTAAATGAATTGAAAGGAAGAAGTCGGAAACCTTCGAGAAGGAGGTGAAAGTGGTGATGACGAACTATCCCGATAATTCGTCTGAATCATACGTAATCCAGTGGAGTCATATGAAGATTGCGGATTATCTGAGGTCGATCCTGAATAGAGAGTCTCAGCAACTCCAAAATCTTCAATTTCCTTTATCTACTAAATCCATATCAAATATCAGGGCACAGAACTGTCTTCTACATTATGAAAACATACTTTTCTCAAATCAGAATCAGTTGCTTCATAATTCCATTTTAATTATCAATGATTTCACCAAATATACTACGCAATTTTTTTATGGTTCATAAAACCATACAGTTTTTATGAACCATACATTATAGGATGTATTACTCATAAAGCTGGAGTCATTTTTAAAATTCCTCGCTAAAATAAGAGAAAAAAAGAAGAATTGAAAACAAACCAGAACCACCATTGGACAATACTTCATATCCCCGTTCACGTCCATTCGTTTCACATGTTCTTGATGTGCTTTGTCCAGAATTGGACGTCGAATTAAGTACGGTACAATTCTTTGGAGTTGAACGCATTGTAGACTGTTTTTCAAAATCAAGGCTTTTACTATAAAAAGTTTTGCTTAAGAAACTTTACTAGAAGAAAAGAAAAAGGAATAAGTAGAAAAAAAAAGAGAGGAAAATATCAAAGGGATAACTTGATGAAACAAATGGCTGTTATCTTGTGCTCAATAATCCTAAGTTCATTCAACTTCAGGTAAAAAGAGAGAAATACAAAATAAGCAAAAGAGCAAAAGAAAAAGAGGTGAAAGAGAAATAATACAATCTTATGGGTAAAGAATTAAAGAGTAGCCAAATTATAAAAACTACCAATGGTTTCTTTTTTTTTTTTTTTTTTTTTTTTTTTTTTCTAATAACGATAAAGTTTTAGAAAAACTCAAGTCGAGGAATTTTTAATAAATTTATAATGAAAAAACATCATTTAATAAGAGTCCTTAGACGATAATTATCATCCTACAATATCATTATTGACAATAATTCTTTTAAAACATCTCACCCATCATTAACAGTTTCAATCTTTCTCTTTTTTTCCCCCTCTCATTCATTTTGTCAAATCGAAAATTTCCATAAATTATCTCATAATTATCAACAAATAAATTATCTCGTAACATCTATATCTCATCGATGATAAATATAATCTCTGATAACTTCTTTCGTTTCATTATTTATGTTTTGTACGAATTTTCATTCAAGCATCTGAACAAATTTTACAACATTGTCCCACCATCGTCTCTTCAAATTATTCTCCTTCAACATCCCTATGGAAACGAGCGACATCATAACGGTTTCGCATGTTCTTAAAATTAAAATACGCGAATTGCCTATCTCTCTCTAAACGTATGTCCTCTTCTTCACTCTCTCATTCTCTGCACATTAAAATTATTTAATCATTGTGTGATATGATTTTCTTGATCAACCGTATGAATGTCATTCAATTCTCTTCTTTCTTTCTTACTTAGAGATATTTTATCTCTCCCGTCTTTTCAGCAATGAAAAAGTAGCAAATCAATAAACTCACTCATTTTATATTTAGTACTTAAATCTCCAATTACAATCCGCTCCACGCAGAATAAATATGATAAGAAAAAAAAAAAAAAAAAAAAGGAATAAAAGTTATTATCAGTTATAACTATAAAGATATATCAAATAACAGTAAAAGTAATAACAATACCTCGATTTGGCAAATGGAATATATGCTTGAATCAATGCAACAGGATCAATTTGCGCCATGAAATAATGATCGAAAAACCAGCAATTATTGATGCCATACAGAAATCAATTACTTCAAGCACCCACCACAACAAAACATTGCTACTGCACATACAATTATAATCGTCTGCTTTTATCACAATGTCTGTATCACTGATTATCACTATTAACGAATAATCGCAAAATCAATCATCTGCTCGGCCAACATGAAGTTGCAACATTTCATCTAAGAATGTTAACCACTCCGAAACTAATAGATTAAATACCGCTTAGATACAAGATTTCATAAACTTCATGCACAGAACATACTGATGCCTACAAAAGGCAACCGCACATTATGAAAGCAAAATTATACACTGAATTCTAATCAAAAATTATAAACGAAATAAAAGAAATCCGTGAGAGTTTCCTATATCATTTCGATACGAACTCGGCTTTAACTTTTTTACTACTTCAGTTCACATCAAAATACAGTCTTCTCCACGACAACAAGCAGGAAGAAACAATTAAATTATTCATTTTCCCGAACTATCTCCGTTCATCGATATTCAGCCACAGTAATGATTATAGAAGGATATTTGGATGATAGAATTTTCCGTGGATGAAATTCGTGGTGAAGAAAACAGACAAATAAATGCCAAATTATCAACATAAACAATTACAGCTAATTTTTACCTTTCAAAATTTACACCTTACTTTTGCACTCTACACACAAGCATTTGTATGCGTACGTGTGTAGAGCATAAAATGAAATCATACCTCAGTATTACGGGTAAAGAATAATTGGTGAATAAGTGATGATGGAACTAGACGTTGCTTACGTGTAAACATCCAAGGAAAAGGACCTAATTACTACGCAATAAAACTAAAATACATGAGTCACGTGTCCATTCTGAGATTTGTAAACGTAAATATACGCTTAACAAAGCTACACCACAACATAAGCTATCAAATGACCTCATAAAATAACTTATCTACGCATCCGTCCGAATCACCATCATTAAGCGCCGAAACAAGTGAGGTCATCTCGTATCTTCGCTTCGAGACCTATACCGCTAACTCTCGACATAACTTTACGTAAGGTTCTCATCTTAATTGTAGTATCGGATCGATTAGCATCACCTACCTCTTATTCTTAGTTTATTTCACTGAATTTCTGAAAATTTCAAACAATTTATCCTAAATCTACATAGAATATAGTGCTGCAACAGTCACAACCGGAGGTCGTCATTGCCGCATGCGAAGTCGCGCGACACGGTTGCGTTGCGGGTCGCGTCGCGCAACGCCTCAATGTCATGCGATTTCATGGGTGAGAAGTGAAGAAAGTGGACTGTGTAAGGGGCTGCGACCTGAATTACGGGTCAAATTTGTTGTTCCTCTCACAGTGTAATTGACCAGCGATGACCGTTGCAAATTCAACGAGATTTGACGGAGAGTTGCGATGATTTTCGCATAGTTTCTCGTGATCACAGTTTCACTAAGCTCGTTACTGCTTATCGCGGTTAATATAGGTTAAGCCTGGATTGCACTGCTATGTTACATTCCTTGAAGGAGTTTGTAGATCTCAGTACGGGTGCAAAATTGTACAACACATAACAGAAAATGGAAATGGAAATGATATTGAAATTTAAAATTTCAACAGTATAAAAATAGTGCGCAATCGACAAGTGCAGCACAAATGCATTTGAGGAAAAATTTTCACATTGAGTAACACTTCTTCGCAATAAAATTACAAATGCTTTTGATGTGAATGATTTTGCTTGTGAGGATTTTCTCCCTTTTTACTTTTTTCTTTCTTTTTTTTTTTCTTTTTTTGTAATTAGACTGGAAATGGATTTTGAAAGAATTGCAATTTTGGAAAATTTCATTCTGCGAGACGCTTGTCAGAAGCAGAAGCATTTCCAGTTTTGGAAAAGCTAATCAGAAAAAATCTTCTCGATAAAATTGTGACTTGAGGAAAAAAAAGAGAAAACTTCAGTTCTTAAGATATTTTAAAGGTGGTGGAAATTTTTCGAGCATTAGAACAACTTGGAATCAAGGGATTTAGCGGAAACTTTTTGGTATTGTAACTTTAGAGAAGCTGGAAATGAGGACCAATTTGGACAAGTTATAAAAACTGGAAAAAACTCGGTGAAATGCATATCTCATTTTTTGCATATGAAATGTGAAATATCTGTTGAATTATAAAATATGCTTCATGAGTTCATAAAGATAGCCTGTGAAGAAATGCTCACTTTCTTCTATGCGCATAATGCTAGAATTCAAAAAGTTCGAAGTATTATTTGAATTGTTTCGAAAAAAAAAAAAACTGTGGAATTTTATGCTCCTGATTATACACTAGTCAAATAGATACAGCATAGCAAGAAAGAACAAATATGGAAGAATCCAAATTAAAAGGACCAAAATTTAGTTTCTTTCCTTTTTTTTTTTCTTTTCAAAAGTAGCACCTAGCACATAAAATACACCGGAATGAAAAAGCAAAAAAATGAACCTTGAATTTAATGTATCAAAGACGAAAGGAAATAACAGAGAAATTTCACTTCATCAATCTCTCTTGTCAATTATATGTTCTGGGATCGCTTTTTTATTGTCTATGTTCGAGATGAGATTTTTTGAACAGATCCTCCATTCAGATTCGTTGAAATCGACATAACGAATGCTGACTGTCGCTCAGGTATTTTATCGAAATTTTTCTGAAAATGCAAATAATTTCTCAATCCTCAAATCATCTGATAGAATTAATGGAGGAAGCAATTTCAGCCGATTATTAGCGCTTCCTTTCCTGGTTTCAAACTGTGAGTTTGCCATTTGGAAGCAATCATAACTCATTCATCCAAATTTTTATGAAACTCATTACATTACCTCAACCGCATACAACGGATTGAATGACCAACTGCTACGATCAATGGAACAATAACGTCGCAATGTTGTTTTTAGCTCTTCGTCAATTGTTGCTATTCCAGTTCCTTTATCGGCATCACCGGGTGCAATTTCAACCGGAAAGGAAAAAATCAAATTATCGTTCGATGTCGATTCGGTGGATTGCAAGCAATTAGCACCTGAAACTTCTCAATATCCTCGTAAATTCGAGAGGAATACAAAAATGACCTATGAAAGAATGCTAGATGAAAAATATACGAGTGCTTAATCAAATATGAAAGAATGGCTTTAAGTCATTACGTTATCACCTTACAACACTGTAGGTTTGGTTTGTTAAACTAACAATATTCCTCCCATCACTGTTACTTTCATACTTCATTCGTCCGCTGAAAAGAGCACCTTACAATTTCTGTTAAAATCTATTTATCGAATCACTTTCAACTCATTTAATATACTATTTAAAATAATAGATCATTCTAGAGCAGATTCTCCATATAATTACAGATCTGGAAATGAATTTCACCTTGTTCATTAACGGATGGCTTTCCTGATGAAAATTCAGCTACAGCAGGTACTCTGAAAGAAGAAAATATATCAGGTCGGCAAGTTACTACAGATAATATGAACAGATTTCATAATCAAAAGAGACCTTTAACATGAAGCATGAATAAAGGGATCTAAGGAAAGTTTTTCCACTTATTTTTAAATTACAACGTGTAATCATGGTCATAACTATAAGTTTGATCATTATCATAAGATCTTACATGGCATTATTGAGATTTAGTTGATAGATAAGCCATCTTTTTTGATGTTTTTTACTTCGTTTATGTGCTTCCCAAGCGTCTTGATTACGTGGGTCAAATATTTTATTACACAGTAAACAACGAATAAAATTCATTCCATCTTCTGATATACCCTGAAATTCACTAGAGTATTAAAGAATGATGTAAAATAAATGAACATTGGCTCACGTTACGAACATCTGATCATCACAGTCAGTAATTATTCCTTTTCACAATTAACAATTAGTAAAACATTATACTAATTGATCTTAATTCGAAAACCTCTTTGATATTTATCAAAATTTAGTTTGAAGAAAACGAATAAAAGTAATAAAGCTAGAGGAAAGAAACACAAGGGTGCATTAATAAAAATATTCTTATTAAAGAATCAAATTGAACGTATGCACTCGTGTTAGGTACCAAATTATAACATCTGCAACAAGATGATTTATAGTGGAAGGGAATGATTAATTTAGCAGAGATCAAGGACATTCTAATAATGACATCCCTGTTAAATAATCAATATATAATATGAAATTAAAATAAAGTGCACGCAAAGTCAAACGAGAAAATTCTTAACATTCTAAACAGATTTTTTTTTCTTGTTGGAATTATTAACATATATATATATATATGTTAATAATTCCAACAAGAAAAAAAAATATATACATATATTTTTATACATATATATATGTTAATAATTTCCAAAGGATATATATATATATATCCTTTGGAAAAGGAATAACTATGTAAGTTCGATTTATGCATATTACATATATGGAATGTTTTGCCTAATACAGTTGACAGATATATGCAATTTGTATTATGCTATAGTCTCGCAACAGTCAAAGTACGATTCGAAATTTCCGAAAAATATAGCGAAAAACAAAAAGGAACCTGAACATTCGAGACGACAGCATCATTTGTTTCACGAAACCATCCATTTGATGCAAAAGAATCTTCGACTACCTAATGTTCCTTTCCTTTTACATTAATCGTCTTCATTCCATGTTACAAAAAAAAAAAAAAAAAAAAAAGAAAAAATAAACAAAATGAATAAAAAAATGTGAAATAAGATGCCGGCTTTTGAAGCTAATTTATGCATCTAAAAGGCCATAACTTAAATTTCATAATCTCAAAAAAAAAAAGAAGTGAAAGGAAAAACCTGAAAGTTTACGGCTGATGATGACGGTGAAATTTCATGCATACGACATTCCCAACCATTTGAAGCAAAGTAATCATCTTTTCTCACTCAATTTCCAACAGATTAAAAGCGAAAATTGAAATGAATTTTAAAAAATGCAAAATTTCAAGGTTATGTTTAAAAAAATATGAAGAAACAGTACAAAATTGTTAGATTCCCATATGCTATTATAAATAATTATCACATATACCTGGAGTAAAATACATACCGTAGTACGCACTGCTGTTGCTCCTACTGCCTCTGGAAGAAATCACACCATCTATGGAAAATTTTTCTCCTGCAATGATAAAAAATTTTTAAACTTGAAATCGGACTAAATTTCTCTTTCAGTTAATATACAAAAGGTAGCAAAAATCAACGAAATATTAGACGTAATAAGTTAACATTTGGTCCAGTGATAGTTATCTTTAAATAACTAAACTGAAGCTGATCTAATTGCACTTCTAATGAATTGCTTATAAAAAGTGATAGAAGACTGAACAAATCAACAAACCCAAGCAGTGTGGACCGATCATTCCGTAAAAGATATGAAAATTGAAATTGAGCACATCACTAGAAGCCTCTAATCAATTTTTCGTATATTCCTAAATAAGATCAACCATTTTTAATAATAAATCAAAATCAAAACTAAGGAGATAATTTGAACCTTTTCAATCACTAAATTCCAATACACTTCTCTGATCCTGTCAATAATTAAATAAGAAAAGATTGGAATGCAATTTGCGAAAAAAAAAAATTTATTTTCGTATTTTTTCAACGTTTAAATTATTGCATTTAAAAGAAATCAGTAATTTGAATTCTTTTTATCATTGTAATAAAATCTTCATACCAAACTCATAATTTACAAAACATAACAATGAAACAGTAAAACATTCCAACAGCCATACAAATATCGGTTATCAAAAATTATAATGATAAAAAAAAAAAACATGTTTTGGATGATAACACGAACCAGAACCAAAATCAAAGATTTTTCGAAGCATTTGAGATGTATAATATTTGTACTATATGATTGAATCAAGAGAAAGTAAAGAAAAAAAAAAAGAAAAAAGTGAGCTGAAATAAATTTTACATCATCATTCACAAAGATATAAATATATTGCTGTAAATGAAATTGTGAAAGAGCATTAGTAAGAGATGATTCCCGGTAAATAATACTTGAATAAAATTCATGCTTACGTTGGTAGTTAAAACTCGCTAGAATGTTATTTTTGTATTTTGCCATGAAAAAAAAAAAAAAAAAACCATATTAATGTGAGTATTTTCAGACATTATATAAATCACTTCCATAATCTAGAGAACAACCTATATATAGCAAGATAATTAGGCGTTAGTCTTCCTTGATATGGCTAAAATTATTGAACTTTAAGAAATTATTGAAAATTATTGAACTTAATTTTTTCTTAAGTATAATGAATAACATTTGTCAGACAACAACTATTTCAAAAATTAAGCAATTAAGTTCAATAATTTTACCTAATTCCCAGACTTCCTTACAGTCTAAGAGGGCAACGATAATGTTTGATGAATTCTACAACATGAATTTTCATGCTGTACGAATACAGAAAGTCACTTTTCGTTCCGCAGAAATGTGTTCATTATTATATTTCTTATAATGACGATAAAGATATGAGATGAATCAAAAAAAAAAAAAAAAAAATCACCATTAACAAATCTAACATATAGCTAGAACAAGAAATTGATAAAATTAAATTAACGAGACACAGAGATTGTAAACATTCAAAATGTTCTTTAAAAAACACACAATTTTCAAAATGATATGGAAATGCATCAAATCTAAAAATTTTAAGTTAAAAAATAATACTGCAGTATGTCAGATTAAATTGTGTTTGCTAGTCTCTATTATAGCAGCTCCAAAGCTTGAGAATTAATTGCAATTTCCCCGTTTTGAATGTACTGCGACGAGTTTTTAGTAACCTGAAACAAGAAGTTTGCTTTTTTACATTCAAATAATACTGCAGTATGTCAGATTTAATTGCATATTTCATTTTCGTTGTTAAAGAAATACAAATAGTGCGTCCTAATTTTAAAAAAAATTATCAAAATAACTTGATGAAAGTAGTTTTCATCATCCAGTTACTTACTTATAACTTAGTTCTAAATGTGCTAAAATATCTAAATACTACACCTGATTTAATCGATACAAATAATTGACCATCACACCATAACTGCTTTCCATTCCCTTTGTTGTTACATTGGCCTTCCAATTAATGGCATAAATTTCTGCACCATTTCTCAAATGGAAATTTTCTGAAAGAAATATGAAAAAAATAACCTTCAAGTAATTATATGAAAGTTTAAAACAAAAAACAACTTCAGACAAAAAATGACTAAAGGAACATTACATGAATTATCGTAAATTTTAGCAATCAATGAATAAGAAAAGAATTTTCAAGTTGAATAGAGAAAAAATAAAAATTTTTTATCCAAAAAGGATAGGCATATTCATCCAGAAAGACTACTTGTAATTCCATATTAAGAAAAAGGAATAGTACGTCAGGAATCAATTAATTTAATAAATTAATGAACCAATAATTTAATAATAAACAAAGAAAGAACAAGGCTTACAAAATCTCCTTCGCATGCGCTTTGATAACCATTACAACTAACAAGTGATAATCGAAAATAAGTCATTGATAACTATTTCTCATCTACTCTTTTAGAACAAAATAAATACTACCACGATATATATAATAATGACTGATCAGATTAACCAAAAAACAAGAAAAAACTAACCGACAGGATCAAAAACACGGCTTGTACCACCATGCTTTACTTCCACCAGATATCGAACCGCTAAATGCATAATAATTTCGAAAATTTTTTCAAGTCTGCAATTAATCTTTAATGTTTAGTAATGAAATAAATTTGCATTAAATTTCAAAATCTGGTTGATCATAAATAACTGAATTATTCATTCACATCAGTCATTTATTATGCTACTTTTATGTCGCATTAATCCAAATTAAGAATAAACTTAAAATTCAGGATTCATCCTCAAATTTCATTACAAAACACTAGAAACGATTCAGGTTACTGAACTGAAAAGTAAATCCCTTGATAAGATTATTTAATATTAATTGAGTTGTCTAAAAAAAAAAAATTATCAGAGAAACTTTTTCAAGAATGTCTTTTCAAATACAAAATAAACACATATAAAGGATGTCACTGCAGTGGGAAATTTCTATTTTAATTAAAGATAAAAAAAAAAAGAAAAGGAAGGACTATTTTAATTAGAAAAGATAAAAAAAAAACCTATCTTACTTGTCGCCATCAATTTTATTCAAATGATCTAATAAGAACAATCGTACGAGGTCAGTTATTTTAGCATCGCCTTCAAAGATATCATTTTCATCGCATACTGCTGCTAGTCTTTCGTCAACCACATCGCCTGAAGTACACGGAGAACTATATAAAGATACTGATTCTTATAAATTTATTTAATTTCATCCACTCTTAAATTTTCTGTGTCCATTCCAGTACACATCAGCAACATCATTACATCAACGTGACATCAAGTCAGGACGGGAATTTAATACCATGTACCTACAGCACAGGTGATATCCAGTGGCCTATTTGTAGTTTCATCGAAGAATCCAAACTCGTATTACCTGAAATCATTAAGGCTTCGCGGCCATTCAGAAGAACGAATCCACACGGTCAACTCAACTGGCTCGAAGAAAGTTTTGACTTCCTTGGCATTTGATGCAACATTTCAAACTGACTAGCACACTTCCAGCTAACTGATTTCTGCTACATTTTCCAATTATATGTTAGTGAAACTGGCAAACATTAAAATTCACAAACAACTCAAATGTATTACCCGATAGTGCTGCACATTTTAGAGAACGTAAAAGCCATGTACGAAAGTAGGGCATAGGTGATAAGGTTGCAAATACTTTTATATGCGGATTGCTATTTGAAATTTCAGCAATTACCCGTTTTATCAACATATTGCCCAAATCGATATTACGCAAACCTGAAATTATCGTAGCTGATTTAAAAGGACGAATTATATAAATCTTTGCCAAATTATGCCCCCAAATACAGTATGAGGAATGATTTAGCTTCAAAACACTCAACTGTGATACTCTTCGCCAGAAAAGATTCGCTGCCATCTAAATTTAACACGAAACAGTTGACAATTGTATGCTGTAGAACATAGCTACAATTTTTTTTCTAAAACAAATTTCAAATTTTCTACCAAGTAAACAGAAATATTGAAAATATGGTCAAACCAAAAAAATAAACTATTACTGCCACAAACTTGCATTTTCAACAATATGGAAGAGAAGAAATGCCAAAGGTCATTTTTACCTGTTAGTAATCATATAAGTTGAAAATTCCACAAGGAAAGTGGAAATCAGTACCTGGTTGTGTCGATGATATGGAGTAGAACATGGCCGTATCATTAGCACTTTCGTCTCCAACCATATCAGCAACATTCATAATATCCTAAAGGTAGCGAAGAATTTTGTATTTATCTGTGATAAAATTATTTGTTTACAAAGTCAATTCTATCAAAATCATTACCAAAAATAAAAACCTAAACAAAACTGAAGGCTGAAATAAGCAAAAAAGTTCTACAACTAATATCAAAAGGCTGATGAAAATCATGGAAATAATACTGGATGCACAAAATACATGCCCATCAATATAATATGTGATGTACTCCGCTAATTCGTCAAGACAAACGATAGATAAATGACTTCTATAGACGAAAAATTGCAACTATTAAACCGAAATTTAAGACTTCAACTAAGTTTAAAATAATTCCCACACAGAGCTACCTTTTCGTAAACCTCCAAATTGGTTTCACATGAGAATAAGTTGAAACTTAAGTTTTAAATTCAACAGTTCAAAACTTTAGTTAATTTACATTGATAAGCTTAGGCGAAGTTTTAGTAAATATAAAAAATTTAGTAGCAACATATATTTAATTTTAGTAAATATAAAAAATTTAATGGCAACACTTTCAGAAGCAGTTCGATGAATTTAACTGAAAAAGTAAACCAACTGACTTCTAGGTTCCTTGCAATCTTTTTCATAAATACAGCATAAATAACCACTAATGGTTCATGATCCATAGCTTCATGCATAAATACAAAACAACGTCGATTAGGGCCAAGACGACGTTTCATATCTATTAAATCTGTCATTGGATAAACAGCTTCATATTTCATAACCTGGAAAAAAATATTTCTTTCACTGTGCTACTCATTTCAAACTGATTATTAAAAACATCATTAAATTAAAAATACGTTGAAAATATCGTGAAATTATCATCTGGGACAAATTTTTCCGCACACTTGAAGACTAAATTTAAAAATTTAGAGTATGAAAAAGTTTCAGATAATCATCGTCAACAGTAGTGGGAATATGTCGCTACGAAAAATCAAAATTTATAATGCTAACCTTATCAAGAATGTCACTCGATGATTCTGTGGTTAGTTGCTCTAAGCGTAAATTACTTTGACAAAACCACAATGTCAATAATTCACGGAGACAATTCTCGACTGGTCGCAGTGCTGCACTTTCAGTTCGAGTCAAATCTAAGGAACGAAGTATTTCCTGTAACCCAGCGAGCAAAAATCAAAATACTTTAAAGTGATTAACATAAATTATATGCTTTCAGCAAGATAAAAACAACCTCTCTTCTTTCACTAAAACCTTTTACGTAAAAGTAAACTTCAACTTTTATGTAAAAGTAAAACTTCATAAAATTTTTGCATGGAAACATATTTTAATTGTTGTACGTACCAAAACATCAGCACGCATTAGACATATACTTTTCACACCGCCTGTTATATTACCAATAGATTGAAAGAGACGGAAATAATGCGGACGTGCTGCTGAAGCAACGTTCATAAATGCATTTTCATTCTGAAATTAAACAAAATTTTATTTCATGAACAAATTAAAGAAAGTATTTCCACTTCAGGAAATATATATATCGTTCTGGGGAACAGTGTTATTCATCGTATATTTTATAGTTGTTTCATCCGCAAATTTTCTTTTATTCCGAATCTGCACTAACATTATTAAAAGAATGATTTAAAGAGAGAAATACACAAACTTTTTTATAGAGTTCAATGGATCTCTTCAATACTGCATGATCCACACCAAAATTCTGTGAAAGTTCTACCAAAATAGTACGTCGTTGGGAGACTGATGACGCGAAGTACTTTTCAATTAACTTTTCACCAGCATCCTGAAAAATAAAGTTTGAAAAGACGAAAAGAAATCAGCAAAAATTATTAGCAACCTAACAGACATATTAAAGCGAAAACTTGCACGCTGATAATATTTATCTATTACAAAAAATTTACTTATAATAGAAATTAAATTTACTGAGAAAAAAGAAAATTTGCGGAAAAAAGAAAATATGAAAATTAAAGCTTCTAAATTTCATTTTAAACTAGAAGAAAATTATCCTAACCGCATATCAATTATGATTCTTTTGATCTGGAAATTTTTTCCTAGAAAGTAAAACTATTTTTACTCACACGCCAGTGATCAGATGATGAACGAGATGTAAGATTATCATATATGTCTCCAGCAATCGTTGAATTAGTTCGACATCCAGTTTTCATGAGATATTGATGAGAAATGGAAGTAACTGCGAATAATTTCCTGACACGGGCATAACCTTGTTCAGGTGAAAATAACAAACTTGGTATAACTGATCGACTAAACATCAGCGATCTAAAATTATTTTATCATTCACTATAAAATAGTACCTAAATTAGATTAACCTGATATTCACTTCAGTACTATCATGGAGTATGATTTGAAATAAATACAAGTGATAAGGAAATATCACAAATGAAAAAGAATAGGAAAAATTTTGATACCAGAAACATTTGCCAAGGATTTCAATTCTTTATCATTGCTCATTGCAATGATCTGCTAATATTTTTTTTTTTTTCTAGACCTAACACAGTTCAGATTGAAATATTTAAATCGGAAATTACAACGACAAACAGTAAAGTGTAAAGAAAAAAAGAAGAAAAAAAAAACACCAATGGCCAAATGTTACAATATAAAATAGCTGACTGATCGACTGATAACACTAATTACAAAGAGATATTTCGCTAACAAACTAAGTTTTATTTCATCAGAAGGAACTTAATGAATTGGAAAATGAATTCGAATAGGTATTTTTGCTAACCTATCATTGATCGTTCACCATTTTAGAATTAGATTCAGTGATTAACCTCATTTAAAATGATTTTTATTCGGTTAACGTAATAACAGATAAGTAAGTAGATAACTGGGTATAATCATTATATGGATATGTGTGATCAATTGCTGAGAATGAAAAGCTATGACAATGGAAAATTTGCTAACATTACATTAAAAAGAAAAAAATTAATTAACTAACTCCCTAAATAACGCCAGTCCTACTTTTTGGCAATAGCGTTCATGCATAATAACATCAGTAATCAAAAATGACTCACACTTAAGGCTTAGCCAAATTAGATTTAGCAAATAAACCAACATTTAGCTCGCATTACAGTCAAAAATTCAGAAAATATCACATATAAATTTACCTTTTCATATTTATCGACTTTTTAAAATTAATCCCTATCCAATGATGTGTTATCTTCAATCATTCAAAATATCAGTAATAGGCATTTTGGAATTTTAAACAGTTGCAGTGAAGAATTCATCACAAACATTCTTTAATGATCGCTAACGTTTACCATATAAATGTGTGATAATGATATGAAAAATAATCGTTCCAAAGAAAAACACACAGAATACTAATCATCAAAACCATTGAATATTAAAAAATCAAATTTCATACTAGGTGAAATTTGCTGTTATATTCATAAAAATGCCTTAATACTTCTTTCCAATTCTTTTTGGACTCAAATTTCAATTATATTCAGGAAAAAATTTTTGTGACATAAAAAAAAAAATTATGATTTAGAAGTTTACTTGAAAATCACAGGAAACATTTGTAGAATCATGAAAAAAAAAACAAACAAAAACAGAAACACAAAAAAAGAACAATTTGAAGAGGAACAAAATTAAGATTTCAAGACAACAATTAACGATTCAAATCTGGTATACGAGCCACTTTTCGAGGTTCACATGTGTCTGTTATAACTGATTTTACTTCATCAAAAGAACATGGTACCATTCGTTCACCTAAATTACCAATACCGCTTACAACACCTAGTTCATCTTCCATAATACTGAGTAGATATGAACGTTGATTATCGCCGAAACCAATAACACGTGCTAAGATGACATCACCGGGATGCACGCACTGCTCTAATTTTACCTAAAAGAGAAAAACATACCGATTCTTTAAGAAATATTTTGTTAGCATCAAGATCACTATGCTGTTATCTTAGTGAAAAAATGAAGCATCTGGATACTTGACCAAACGTACACTTACTGTAACAATCGTCAATTTATCTATTTAATTTGGTCACTTTCTTCAGTAACAACGATTTTCAGTGCTAGATAGCCAATTTGTCCGAGTTCATTCGAAATTTCCGCATTTAAATAACTTGGTTTTGTAAAAAAAGTATAGAAGTGCTGGTAGTAATATTAGTATACATAAGTTGAAATTAGAAATTGGAAATAAAAAGTGGAATGAAACTAACTAGTAATTACAATGGAGAGAAAAACCTCACCTTTTCTTTCTCGACTGGCATTATATCTTCTTTCCTCAATATCCCATTAAATTCGTGAGATAAAACGGAACATTCCACGCAGTGGATAGTACACTTTGCAAATCTTTGACCTATGTTTTGTACCTGAAAATCAACTTCCCAAATCACAATACTAGCGACATTAATTCCTTTTTCACAGATCTCATTATGTAAAATACCGAATTTTATAGAAGTTCAAATGTTCCTTGCACTCAGTTAGCGTAGAATGTAGTGCAACGAGATTGGCAAATTAAACTAGCTGTAGACAATAGAGCAAAAATTTTGATAATTTAGCAGCAAGATTAGGAAAGCTTACTTTAATATGGTATTTCTGCGAATTTAAAGGATTTTAATGGAAAATTAAAGCCTGCCAATTATAACATCCCCCTTGTCGATCCCTTTTCATTTTCAGTTCTAAAATTTCTAGTTCTCTATCTCAACAATATATAAATGTTAAACAAAAAAAAGTAAACCTTTGCCGTTACAATGCATCCAACATATGGCATTATATGTCGCTTTTCCTTTTCTGATTCTCGTCGTACTTCCACAATTTTAGCTTCTCTGTCACGCTGCAAAAGTATTATTTTTGAATTTCGTCCAAATGTCTCCCACTTTTCTTCCTTTTTATCATCAAAAGAAAGACAAACAGGATATTTCCCGGATAAATGATAACAAATGTTTATGTTTCTTTCTTCAAATAACATGTTTTACAAAAAAAAAAAAAAGTGAAAAAAAAATTCCTATCCGCTACATCCTTGCAAATATTAGTCGTAAATAAGGAAAAGTTAACAAGTATCTATTAATCTGAGGAATTGTAAAACAATTGTAATAAAGACAAAATTTGAAGTCTTGCAATTAGACATAACTTATACAGCATACAGTTTTCTTATCGGTAATAATATATTTCTTCTACATTTGTTTTCAACAATATTTTGGTTTTAAGCGTTATAAATATTAAATACAAAAGGAAAGAAAAAAAATTAGCTTTACTATTTTCATACAAAATGCATGTAACAGTGAAATTTTCCTGAAATATCACAGAACACATACCTCAACCGTTGTATACATATGTAAGTTGCCAGCTAATGATGCATAAATATGTCCAAATAATTCATATGTACCAATACCTGCTTTTAGTTGTTCACTAATTGGAAATAATCGATCACCTGGTATTACATACTTGCTACATCCTTCATCTCTGAGACATGCGGAATTACTGCTTACATTCATCTACAATGCATATGCAAATATGAACACTGATAACAGTTATCCAATCATTTAACAGTTGTCAGTTAATGAAAGGAGAAAAAGCTAAAATGCGTACAGCATCATCTCGAATATGAGCACTGATAATAGTTATCAGTTAGATATGAGAAATAAGACATTATGATAGCAGAGAATGTTCGATAAAACTGCACATGTAATGTAGTATTTGCAAAAATTTCACATTTTAAAATTGACAAATTAATTGAATAAATATGAAGCGAAAGAGAAAAGAAAAGAAAAGAAAAGAAAGAAGAGAAATGAAAAGTGTTAAGTGGAAAAGAATGTAAAGAAAGAAAATTATTTGTAAACGTAACCATACAATAATAGAATCTACTAGGGAGAAAGAAAGGAAAAGTGAGAGCAGGAAAGAGAGAGAGAGAGAAAGGGAAAAGTGAAAATGTAGTGGCTAAGAGGAAGAGGCTAAGGAATAGTGTTGCTGCAGAGATTGAAAAGAATGACGAACATGCAGAGCAATTGATAATAAATGTGCAATAGCCGCGTGCCAAAATTGCAATCCAACAATGCCTGGTCTGTCAGACATCGTTTCGTTACATCACTGCTCTTTAGACTATGTCACTAGTGTTTGGACCTCAGCCTAAGGGGTGCTTCAGGTTATGTTAGGGACCGGTCGACGTAGGCTAAGTCGGAGCTGACGTAGTTATTTGGTCACGCACGTACGTAGGATGTTGTGCACTAAGTATGGCTACTGAATCTGTAAGAATTGTTGGTGGAATTCCATGCTTAGCTAAACATTTGAAGCTCATGTCACTCTGTACGTGGATATAAGACGAAAAATGATTTCACGTAGATAGAATGACAATTACGTCGATAGAGAAATTGCTCTACGTGGATAGGCTGACGTTACATTGTCTTGCAATAAAACTGTTGAAGTTGGATAGTTGTACATTTACATATGATTTAGTTTACTGAATTTGCTGAATTTGTAGGGATGCTTGGTGTTGTTGTGTGCGTGGGTAAGGTGATGAAAATTGTATATAATTTTGTATATATATATATATATATATATATATATATATATATAACGTATCGACCTATATATATATATATATATAGGTCGATACGTTTATATATAAAACTTATCGACTTTTTTCAATATCCAGGAATGTATCTTAATGCAAAATTCTTTTATCGTCATTATNTATATATATAGGTCGATAAGTTTATATATAAAACTTATCGATTTTTTTCAATATCCAGGAATGTATCTTAATGCAAAATTCTTTTATCGTCATTATGGCAATTATTATTAATCCTTAGAAATTAGACGAGTGATTCATTGCAGTTTAATTGTGTTATTTAAATTATATGTCATATCGGCATGGGTTTCGCTATGGAAGAAACGGATTGGTGGATTTGACGCAGCATCAAGCATTATTACCTTTGAAGGTATTTCCTTGGTTATCTACTTTTATTATTTTGTTGATGAAAATTATCAGGGTTATTTAAGGTTTCATTCGTAGTTAAAATGGTAACGAATTTCCGTTGCTAGTTTTCGTTTTAGATCAGTTTTTTTTCTTTTTTCTTTTATCAAAACATTACTGAGAAATATGTATGAGTGTGTTTTAATTAAGATTTGATTTTATATAAAAGCAACAATAAATTGCAGATTACTGTTGGACGCGATGCATTATCATTTCCACCACCTCCACCGCCACCACCGCCACCGCCACCACCACCATTGCCACCTTTGCCATCAGCAACACCTTCAGTTTTACCTGAACCCCTTCCATTACAATTGACAAGTAATATATCCGTAGCGGGTAATTATTGAAAAAGATAATATTTTATATGCAGAAATATGTACTTCAACTGTTCCTATCGTTTATTTGCCTTAGACAGTAGCAATTGGTAGTTTACATTGCCAAATGTCACTGTTTGACAATTTTTTTTTTTTGATGCCTCGATAACATAAAATACTAATTTCATAAAAAAAAAAAAAAAAAATAAAACTAATTTCACCATCCATCTCAGGAGTTTTGACGATAGGGAAATCAAAATAGTGAAAATTTGTTATTGTAGAGCCTCAAATATTTCAAAAAGACAGTTCCACGTTCTAGTCCCAAGTTCTTCCTCATTCAGTGATGGTATCAACCAGAGGGGCAATGCATTAGATAGAACAGATGGAATGAGCATCCAACACGTTATCAATCTCTTTTTATGGAGCAGTGTGACATGCTGTTGCTCCGTGGATAGTGAAAGTAAAAGTAATTTCATTTTGCTAATTTCTGCAGGTTCCTGTTGGAGCGATACACAACAGTTTTGCAATCCAGTAACTTCTGTAATGAATAATTCTAGTTAGTTTTATTTTGTAGTGCATATTTTCAGTTCCTTCTTCTTTTTTTTTTGTACTGAGTTTATCATTTATTTATTGTTTTCTTGTGTTTAGTATGGGAATTTTAGTATAATTCTGTAATTTCCAGCACTAGTAATTTTTTGTTATCAATCTCAGATGTCAGTTGGTTCAAATGATTCGTCCTTTCTTCTGTAAGTAGTGATTACTTCATATCTCCTACTCATAATTTAGGAAATACATATTTCCTTTTTTATTGTTTATTCGATTACGGAAAAGAAGATCAGTTACTGTAGGTTAGGCGACTAGTACATATTCTTAAGTTAATATAAATATTACCTTATTGAAGCAAATTTACAACGATGTGAATTCTAATTTGCAGTTCAGTACTATGAACCTTTGTACTCCGGTAATGCAGGAATGCTCCGTAATGATACCGTAAATCGAGTTACACCCAGAACGTACATTCGTTTGATCGACTCACCACCACCGCCACCTGAAGTAAGTTTTGTGCTTCAAGAACATCAGATTGCTGGACTTGGTTCTTCCCTTAGTTATTCCTTTTTTTTTTTCTTCATAATTGGCTCCATCCATAATTTGTATAAGAATTATATTTTTTCACATGCAAGCAATCTGTTTCAATTACAGCTCGGTATGCCAATCAAGCAGACTGCCGTAACATTGCAGGTCAACAACTTTAACCGAGGTTTATCTTAGAATTCACTGTTAATGAAATAACAAGAGTTCTGTGCTCCAGCTTTTGTACACTTTGTTCGTGCTGTTTTTCTAGCTAAGTGATAAAGAATACTGATTGAATGAAAAAATTCGATTTCTGGTAAGAACTGCTAATTTTCGGACTTCTATATTTTACGTTTATGATATTTACTTGCAGACCGGGAAATCCATCATCATGTTGGGAAAGGTATCATTCAGGACGACCGGCAGGTTAGATTCTTTACCAGCATTATGAAAATTTTTTTATCGTTTACTCCGTTTGTTCGTTTACAACAGACTGTAAATATAATAGTCGCTTGCCTTTTACAGCTATTGAGAAAGTGTGGCTTTAGTTGTGGACTTTGTAGTTTAATACATCATTTCTTTGAAGGATTGCTTGCTGCTAGTTTGCGTCCTTTTTTTCGAATCCTTAATGATTAAATAGGTTGTACACATAACAATTACTAAGATTTCCGTCGGGAGGCTACAGATAAGAGATAGTGATATATAAAGTAATTATTTTTACTTTTCATCGCTGAGGCACAAAAATTTTGCATGACCATGCTGTTGAACATGTTGTTCAGCTGCTTTTTATAGGTAATTCAGTCAATTCAATCAGATGTTCCGGTGGCTTATCAGAATACGAAGTTTACAACTGGTGATTTACATTTTTTTTATAAACTAAATTTTTTTCAATGAGAACTTGACTATTTCGAAATGAGTTTGAAAGTTTTGAAAAAATTTTTTTTTTATTTGAAACAAATCACATGGTAACTATACGTTGTCAAAGTTTAGAATTCGAAAAAGAGGCAACAGTCCCGGATGAAAGTATCCTAACTATACGATCCCAGTTCAAGGGAAAAGTATTTAAATTACCAGAAAACTGTGGCCGCCCACAATCTTCAGAAGGGCGCACATTTCCACTGAAAATTCGAAGTGATGATGTGAATTATGATAGCAGTGATTATAATGAATCTCAGCCTGAAAAAGTATTTTTTTTTTTAAGGGCATTTCTTAAATAATTAAGATCATCCCACTCTTTGATCATCCTCCTCTTCCTACTCTTTGGTGCGTAGGACTTAGAACATATCTTTATTTTTCCAAATATTTTTTGATCTTTGTTATTTTGTTGTCGTAAAAAAATTTACAATGATACGAATTTTATCATCTGCTGTTTAGCTCAGAAGCAAACTGTAGAATACAAGGCTCGGAACAGTATTACTGGTAATTTGGTATCGTTTTCAGGATTCTCATCGTAATAGTCCGGATTCGTCGTCTAGACTTGTTTGTATGAAACATACATTACCTGTAGATCAGGCTCCAGCAGTTATTCGAACTGCTACCAAACTTGTGCGTAAAGTTGTTCATTCTACGCAGAAGATTCCGACTCCGAATCCTCCCATCATAAATGCAGAAGATACATGTATATTTATGAACTATTATTATTTTCAACTTTTCAACTATTTATTTATTACTTTCAACTTTTATGTCAAAAATTTACTTTTATATCAGTTTGTCACGATTTTCAGCAGTCAGAAGTGTTCTATTTGGTTTTTTGGTTTTAGCTAGTTCCGTAACGTCTGGTCAACCAACCACATTGGTTGCACCGTCAAAAACAATAAATCCAGCAAACCGCACATCCTCCAACGGAACAATGTCAAAGAATGGTATGTCGTGGAGGAGGCGACAAACAAATGAAGATTTAGAGGTTGTGGATGAAGTGCCTGTAAGTTACATCGTAACCCTGGGTGGTATTTTAGTTCCAGCTGATTTTCTGTGTGTTAATGTTAATTGTTTATTTCCTCCACTTCTACCGTTGGTTCACTGTTCTTAAAAATTTGTTTTAGCAGTCTGTACCGGTACATAACATTCCCTTTAAGATGCAAAGGATAAATCGTCGACTTCGTAGAATTAAAGGTGAGAATGTAAAGGCTCGATGATTCCTGAAATATAAATTAGTATACGGTAATAAATAGCTGTGACATCAAGTTTTATTGTGTGTAAACAGCTAAATTTTGTATTTTTACTTTAATTTGGCATCAGTATTCTTAATAATGAATATGAATTTCTTTTTCCTTGAAGATAAATTGTACACTGAAACATCTCACGAATGTTTCGAATTTGCCGAACATGGTCAATGCCTAGCTGGTGCTTTTTGTCCTTTTGATCATGACGGTGACTCAACGCACAGGATGACAAAAATATGTAACAAGTAGAGTCTCTTTGTCTTTGATTTCAATAAATCGTACGTAGGAGTTGCTAGATTTTTTTTTATGCAAATTCGATAGTGCACATTTTTAAGAGTTTGGTCATTCTCTATGCAAGGAATTGAACCGATTCATTGCATATTGTATATTTGCAGATTAATGACGGGTTTATGTCGTGGTCAGTGTGGACAGGCTCATTGCCTTTCTGCCCATCAGATGCCGATCTGTGACTACTTTTTACGTCTCACGTGCTCCGATGAACACTGTCCTTATTTACATGTTAAACATGCAGTTAGCTGTAAACCATGTGAAGATTTTAATCGAGGAGTTTGCAAGAAAGGCTCCGATGTATGTTCTTTCAAATGTTTATTGTAGGGTATTGCCAGGTCTCCTTAATTTTAAAACGATATAAATATTCTAAGTTCGTTAAAGACATTTGGCAATGACGTAAACTTCACATTGAGGATGCAATTTAAAGTGATGTTTCATCGGTTGAATTCACTTGCATTCTTTGAAAGATGTCTAATCTTCTTTCTGAGCCATAATATTAAGCAGGAAATAAATGTGATGAAAGAGGAGTGAAGAGTTTTTGACTGTGGAGAAAATTATACAGGATCAAATGTGGTGATATTTCATTTCATAGTCTTTTAAACGGACCTTGCTGCTGATTTACTTTATTTTTTCTCTAATTTAAGAGACACTCCTTGTTATTTGGATCTTCAGAGTGTGAGATAGTTTGAAGAAAACTGGAATACCCTTCTGTTCTGGAGAGTAGCGTTTGTTGACAAACAGCTTGATCTGGTTTAGACTAAAGACATCTTATAGTCTCAAAATTAATCTTTTTTTTTCTTTCTAAGTTAAATTTCAGTGTCCGTTTCCTCATCGTTACTACTTTTCGGTGATAAAAAAAAAATGTGGTGGATTTGAAGCATCCCAAGCACCTAGTCGCCATAACGAAGCGGATAAGAGGTTTCTCTTGTTCTTTTTGTATGCTTTAAAGTGACTATCAATTTACCTTGTAATAAAAAATTAGACTGAGGACAAATTATTCAAGTAATCAAAGAAGCAGGAAAGGTTGGATCTTTGCTTGCGTGGTTATTTGATTCGAGCTGTTTACCAATTTTCTTTGACTTTACAGCTGAGGTTCTTGCTTTATTTTCAAGCAGTAGACTGAAAAATAGGACATTTTTTATGCTGAATAATGATTAGTAATGTATAGCGAAGAAAGCGGTGTTGATGAATGCGATACAGGTGACAAGTGTCCGTTACAATGGATATTATAAAGTAAGTTTTTGTTTTTTATTATCGTCACAAAAATATTCCATAATAACCTCTTGTTTTCAATTCTTTCCCTTATTTGATTGTTGCATTGTTCATTGTATTAGTAGGTGCATTAAAAATTGAATTTGTTCTTCAGAGAATTGCTGTTATAACTTATCTAATGAGAAATTTTCACGATTAACTAATACTGAAATATTTAATTGGTTGTTATAGGTTTATGTCTTTTAAAATTCCGTGCTGCAGTTTATTGGAAGCTTCTTATTCTATAATTAGCATTTCAGGAAAGAATTAGAACTCCTTCCATTCATTCGGTAAATTTCAATTTATAAACATTTTTTAGGGTATGTCTATTTTTCGCTTTCTTTTAAGCAAGTGCTTGGGCGGTACTTTAAAATATTTCAGATTTTCGTGTCCATGCTACGATATTTATTGAAAATTACATAACATTTTGTTTTTTTAAATTTTTATTTTCCACCTTATTATGACAGTTATTACTGGAATTTCTCTCCATCTTTTAATTTTCCTTGGGAAGAGAAATGAAACTATATCTGACAGATATAATGGAATTAGTAAAAACTAAATAAGTCAATTAGCTAAAGACACATAATGAATTTGATTGTTAATAATGGTGATTGTTTTTTGGTGGTAATTTCTTACTGTTAATAAAGTATTGCCGTAATAGATCTTTAACGGGTTAAAGATATGTTATTTTTTTTATAACATCGAATGCAGTATTATTGGAATGTGATGATACTGATGACAAGATAAGCTGTAAAATCTAGACAGTTCAATACGAGAGTATCCATCACACTTCTTGCTATCGAAACTTTCGTCTGAAAATCTAATGCACATTGGATAGGTTTCTCAATAGATTATCCTTAAAATTTATGACTGTTAATTGAAGCTAGCTGAAGGAACAATGGTTTTGCTTTGTTTTTCTCTTTTCAGGGTTTTTGGCAAGACATAATCAATTTTCGGGGAACTATTATCCGTTTGGCACGAGCGAAACCAACATATTGCATCGTAGTTCGGTAAGCTTGTGCGATTATGTTTCTGGTTGGTGGTGCTTATAGAGGTGATATATGTATTTTTGAACATGCTAAAAGCTTTCTCTTTTCGTTCTTTCCGTTCTTTCATTATTGAAACTTGGTAATGTGAAAAAAGAATTAAAATCTGTGGTTCTGAAATTGATTAGTACCAATGAAAATAGAAATTTTGTAAAAACTTGTCCTTCGTTGCATCATATTACGTCGTTATACTGAAAAAAAAAAAAAACAAAACAAATAAATTAATAAATAAAAGAAAAAAACAATAAGTGGTTCTAAAATTTCGCATCATACCATCAGTGATAATTCCTTATACCAGTTAACTAAGATACAAGTCTGCTACGTGTTTTATCACATATGTAGTCTCTGAGTCAAATTTTTAAATAAATTTTTCAAAATTGGCTAAAATAGCTTTCAATCATTGATATTTATTTCGTAGAAGTAATAATGAATCAATTTTTCATCTTTCTTTTAGAAAATGAAATATCAATCAAATTCCTTTTCGATTTTCGAATAACTGTCTTCCTCGAATGTAATTTTTCAATGTCCATAATTAGAACAGATTGATATTTATCTACTATTGTTTAATATATCAAAAAGTTCCAAACAATATGCCACTTCCTTGTGATTGGTTGCTTGTATGCGGGAAAGAAAAACCGTGATGTTGAGAAATTTTTCGTTTTTTTCGGTAACTACCGGGCCAATTGCCCAGTAGTGCTAGTCGCCGGAACACATGCAAAAAGAACGACAGTTGTTAGGGATTTGCTTCTGTTAATACCTGTTGTTGTTGCAGTTATAAAAATAGTGTTGCTGAAATTTAAGAGGAAAAAATCTTTTTGAATGAGCATCCTACAATCGTTCATCTTACCCGCGTTTTAGCTAAACATTAAATATTCGACTTTAACAGATCACATGGGTATTTTTCGGTGGGCTTTCAGGTATACCGGACAATATTCAAGCATCTCGTCTGATCCCGTGATAAGAGATTTTACCTGGACTGCGAATTCATTCATCCTCAGTACACAACAATATATAAAACAGAGTAAAATTTGGAAAGCAAGTTAACGTAGAGCATTTTAAGTTCACCTCTCTGATTCATCATAAATGTTACACCTCAGAAGACTGCAATACTTCGACAATTCTACTAATGCTTAATTTGTTTTTTTGCTAATCAAATATCTGATCATGTTATCTATCAACATCTCTGATAATAAATATCTATTATTGTGGTCAAAGTTCTGTAAATTTTAACAAATTGAAATTGATAGCACAATTAAGTGGCCAAGATGGTCAGTGTATTTTAAACTCAATGAATTATGTGTTAATTTAACACAAAACATATAAGACTAATATTTAATTTCGTCATATAAATGAAGTATTTTATGGAGGAATGAATTAGAAATGAAATAAAAAAAAAAAAGGTTATATGTAAAATGAGGAGGATTATACTATGTTTTATTTAGAAAAAAAAAAAAGGTATCGCTATTGGCTGGATGAATTTTATCGTTGTAGAAGTTGAACGGAAAAGTTTTTTCGACATAAAATTCAATGGGATGAATTTTATAATTGTAAAAATCTGATGGGATTTTTTTTTTTGTGTTCTGAATGAATCCGGGCTAACCGGAGGAGGAAGCAATCTAGTCAGTCTATCGATGTGGCAGGAAAATATGACAGACGGGATAATTGTTGCAAAATAGGACGGAAATGTTGGTAACCGGAAATTTCTTGCATGAAATTTAAATTTACTGAAATTATGAAACAATAAATGCAACATGCCTCATTCCTATCTGGATTTCGATGAACCAAAAATTTACACTAAAAATCTGATGCTAATAAATTATCACAGGAAAAATAAATACGGGAAAATGTTTGTTTGCGAACGGATATAATATTAATCGCTTACTTAAAATCCATTAAATATTTAAATTTAAAATATGAAAATTTTCCTATTTACTCGAAAATTTCGCCAACAATCCTAATTGATAATTTTACGGAAATATTTTTTTAAAAAAAAAAAAAAAAAAAAAAAAAAAGGAAAAGAAAATGAAAAAAAAGTGAAAAAATTAAAAAACAAAAAAAAAAGTTAACAAATGAAACAGCAGACAAAGGCGGAGTTTTAGCAAACAAAATAGATTTCTTTAAGAAAAAAAAAAAGAAAAAAATATTACTTATGATTAAGAATGATAAAAGATACTAACTGGTTCAGAGCTTAGCAAGATTGCTTCTACCTAGACTGAACGTGTAACATCTGAATGGTATGTGAAGATGCCGGAACGTACAGTACTAGTGAGAGCATGGATTCTGATGGCATCCTTTCTTGTTTTCCTGTCACTTCATTCATTTATATATGGTTTGCTAATTAAATTCTTAAATTTGATTTTTTTTTTCCATTTAATTTTCAATTTGATTTTTTTTCCATTTAATTTTCAAATTATTTTATAAGTGTTTTTTTTTTTTTTCGCTTTTCTTTTTCCTTCTTCCTCTCACTCTCTCCTTTTACTATCCTAAATTNGATACTGTTAAAATTTACTTAATAACAAGAATGTTATGAGTAATGTGACTATTATCGCTATTATTCCTGAGTAGTATTTAATTATTATTTTTATATCAGGATCATTTTTGTGCTGATACTGTTACCGTATCATGTTATCGTTATTATCAGCTACTAATGTGCGAAACATTGTAGTTGATAATTCTAGTTATAAAATAATGTAAAATCTGTTGAGAAATTCTTTTGAAATTCTGATATTTTTTGCAATTTCTTTTTAAAACTCTCCCAGTAAACCTATAAATTGATATAGTAAACCATAAATTTTTGTAAACTGCAGAAGATGTTCTTTATGATATCAAAAAACAGGAATAGTCTGAAAAGCGTTCACAATTTGTTCTTTCAAAATTTTGTTGCTACAGAAGCATTGCATTTGAAAAACCTCCAAATGTTTTCGCTTATTTAAATCAATTGATGAGAATTAGTTAATTACAAAATAATAATAATAATTAAAATTTGTTTTGTAAGAAAAAAAAATCCACCAATCTGTTATTCCTTCCAAATTAATTAATAAAAAAAAAAAAATTTTTTTTTTCCCATAGATATCACAAACTGTTTGTTTTAAGAAAGAATTTGCCTCAAATAATTTCCGAAAATTTATCAGTGGCAAATTTGCAACTTTTTTTATTTCTCTCCAAAAAGAAAAAAAAAAAAAAAAAGAAGGAAAAAACGAAAACTTAAGAAAAAAAATGACCTTGTTGCTTTTTTTTTTCGGAGAGATCAGCGCCGTTTGGGACATGGGATAAAGTTCAAGCTAATTAAATTAAATTCAAATATTTTTATGAAGAATAAGATGCTAGACATTTGAATGAATATTATTACACTCTGAAATTATTGCCAGGAAAAAATTGAAAAATTTCCCGGAAAAATTATAATTGAAGAATTTTTAAATTACTTTTAAAATCTTTCTCACTGAAATTTTATGCCAATAGAAACAGGCACTAATAATTGTAATAATTAACCTATAATTAATAGCTTAAAATAAATTTTTTGCAAAAATTTTCAGTGTAAATATAACAGCATTCATAGATTTGTTCGGAAAATCAAAAATTCTTAGCGATTTAAAAATCTGAAAACAATGAACCTTCCAACTTTTCAATATAGGTCTCAAACGGTTTTTTTAGTTCGAACATGCAAATCTTATTTCAGGTTGCCTATTATAGGTATTGTCTGGCCTGCCTGATGTTTTTATCAGAATATCTTTCCAGAATTAGTTTTTTTTTTCCTAGTTTTGATATTATCCATCCATTACTTTGCTGTAATAAAGTTGTATTAGCAATTAGTATTAATTCTAAAATCTAATTTTTCCATTATTGAAAAAGTTGATATTGGATAATTTTGAACTTACGATTAAATAGCAAAATTATTCATCGAATTATAATTGTTATCATATGATTGAAAGAAATGAGTACAAATGTTAAAATTTTTATCTCTTCATTTATTTTACATACTTCTTTTTTTTTTCCAATCAAATTCGTATGTTATAAAAAGAAAGATTTTAGTAAATTTTTTTATAATTTATGAACTGAATTTTGAAATTTATCACTTCATATCATTTTATCATCCGTAAGTTCATTTTCATAGTAAAGCAAACCTGCATAAATAAATATTTATATCATTTTAAAATTTTAATTCATATTCAAATTTTCTTTCCTTATCAGGCGATATTTCGTTATTTCATTTTTAATCACTGCACAGAACTAATAATATCCAATTGTACTGTCCGTTTTTTTTTTCTTACGGAGTAGTTTGGTGAAAACGGAATAACCGAAACATTTTGCTAATTTATAGCTTATCATTTAAAACATAATAGGATAAATTAATCACGGTTTTTTCATTTCCTCCTTGAAACAAACAGCTGACCAATAATTGATCATTCATCATTTAAGAGAAAAGAAAAACGAAATAAAAATAAAAAATAAAACTAAAAACAAAAAAAAAAAAAAAAAAAAGAATGGCAAAGAAAACGTTAAGCAAATGGGATTTTTTTTTTATTCCTCAAAATCACACTACTAATGTAATAAAACTTTATCAAAAACGCTTTCTGATCACTTTTCTCCATTTCCTTTTCTTTTTTTTTTTTTTTTTCTTTTTATTTTTACTTAACAAAACTAAGATTTTTTCCAACTTTACAAATAATATATTCTAAATTGGCAGCAGTAAAGCAGTGATACGGTAATTTTTTAGAAAATACTACGGTAAAAGAATAAAATCATATCGTAATCAAAAATTTTACCATTAGGAGATTATTTATTACAGACGTTTTCTACAATTCAGTTAGTAAAATTGAATAAATTTTCGCATTTTAAATCAAATTTGTTCCTTTAAGAAATTTAAAAAAAAAAAAAAATCTAAAAATTTCTTAGTTCGGAAAAAAAATTATAATTTTTTCCTCTATTATTGCAGGATTAGTAATTAAAAATTCAATAGGCGATGGCAATAAGACTAAATTGGAATTAATGAATACTACAAATGAAACATTAATGGATGCAACAACTCCACCGCTACTTAATATAACAGAAGTAAATTGTTTTAATGTTTGCTCAAATTATTTATTTCTAATAATTAGATCACGTAATACGTGTAAATGAAAAAAAAAATACTTGAATATTTTCTGAATGTAATTGAGATTTGTATTAAGAATTTTCGAATATTTCTCAGCCAAGCTAAAAAACATTCACTGGCTATTTTTGATGGAAAAAGGAAAATGTAAAATATTAATTTGGGAATTAATAGATGTAGAAACAAAAACGTGTCCATTTTAGCGTACGTGAGATGTGTTCTTCGTCTTTTTTTCTTTTATTCACACAATATAGCAATAATTTTGTAAACGTGATTAAAATTATTATTATAAATATTTTTTTGTATCCTCATTTTGTTCAAGTTGTAATGACCGTATATGTAATATGAAAGAAAATATTTTACGATTAATTTTTGAGAAATAATTTAAAATTTTTGAATTATAATATTTCTCAGATTTTTTTTTTACCAATTCAAATCATTGTTTATACGAATTTATGGTTTTTTTTTTCTAATTATTTTAGGGATGAATTTATGTAACTGCTATACTAATTTCTGCAAAATATCGAAAAAAAAAAGGTGTAAAAACATAAAGTAAATTCTTTCGTTCTTATATGCTTCCTATAAAGAAATTTAACAATTTAGCAATAGTTTCGTTTCGAATTTTTTGCAATATTATAAATTGAGCAAACCGGAAAACCGATCCTTTTCCGGAAAATCAGTGATTTTGTTATAATGCGATATAATTCAGATTGAATCACTTTGCCTTCGAATGCACAACAATACGGCATTTATGGGTGTTCAACCGTTCGTACGACTTTTACTTCATTCGGCTAGTGAATGTCGCCGAATTTGCATTGATTTATATCCTAAATGTGTTGCTGGTTTGTATCGAAAAAATTAATTTTTAAAATTTCCAAAATTAATTCCAATTAAAATTTAGTGGAAATTTTGCTAGTAATTGGTATAGCACCAACAGTAGGCAGTCATATTAATAAAAAGTTTATTTAATAAAAATAATTAAATTAAAAAAGGAATTAATAAAAATTTTAATAGAATAAAGTGAATAAATTTGGCAAATAAATCTTGTTAATTTGTACAAATATTAAATTATTGCCAAATTTCTTTTTCCAAATGGATAATTAGCACTTATGACTCCTAATTGGTAGTGGCGATAAATTTCTTACTTACATAATTTTTTAAATGTTTTAATCGTAGCAATTGCATATTTCAATTATTAATTGCAATTAATTCTGAGCAAGTTTTTTCCAATCCAAATAAACAATTGCAAAATGAAATGGATCATCTCTCAATCATTTCATTCTCAAAAACAATTTGAAACTATAGTGATAATTCAGTTTGTAAGTTGGAAAATGATTTTCAACAACAATAACAGAGAAAAATTTAGTTAAATTTAGAATTGAAAATATTAATGGATTAAATAGCACTTATAAAAAAATTTAAGCCTTAATTATAATGTAATTAATAATTCACAAATTTCAATAAATTTTTTAGTATTTTTTTTTACATAAATTTTTATTCAATTAGCAATTATAATTATACGGATAATTTTATCATATTAAAATGCATAATTAAACTTATACTAATTAAATTGCAGTTATGTTTTATTATTTACACGAGCGAGATAAGAATCACATCTGCTACCTATTCAATAAAAACAGCATTGATGAAAATGTAAGTATAATTTTTTTCTTGGTTTCAAAAAAAAAAAAAGAAAAGTGAATAAATGAGTAATAAATTAATTAGTTCCTACGCAAAATTTATTTTGCAAAATGGTAATTAAAATAGAAATCTATTATTTTATTATTAATTACTCATTAATTGTACCGTTGATAACACTGATGTGATTCAGATTTACAGTCTGAATTCTGATGCCTATTGCTTTTAATGTTACTTCTGAATCAACACAAGTTTTGAATTAATCGTAAAAATTCCATAATGTGAAAAAAAAATTTTATTATTTTATTTTTATTATCNTGGGGGGGAGAGCTGCAATTATTACAAATTCATTTTCTTTTCAGGTAGCTCTGGTAGCGGAAAAACCAATGAAGAAGTTAGATATGATACGATCTTTGGAAATTGTAGCCGATTGCCATCAGTTTGATCCATTTCCACCACTCTTCACCGATTTTACAACTTCAACTGATGCAGTATCGAAAAAGAAACGAGGTGATAAATTTAATTAGTTTTAGGTAATTGATTGTAAAGGAAGAAAAAAAAAATCTGCTAATCAATGGATGAATTGTGTGGCATGAGATAATAGTGGTCAAATCATATGCTAAACTGAATGGAATATTATGATATGATAGTGCTTAGCATCGGAATTTTCAAAATTGTCTGGATCTTCAGCGGTGTGTATCCGGGATCTGTAATCGATCCGGAATTCAGAATCTTTTGCTCTTTCATGCAGCTCCCTACAATTACCATTTATTTTGTAAAGATTTAATAGATTTTTAATTCATTTCTTCTTCAGATGTTGGCTACAATAGGCCTATCGAAACTACTGGTCCATGGTCAGCATGGTCGGAGTGTTCAGTGCGATCAGGTAGGAGCCATAATTGATATGTTAATCATAACCAATTAATAGTAAAAGTCATTTGATCAGGGAAGGATTCTAATTGTTAGTATCACTTGATATGCTGCAAATTTCGTCTTCAAACTGCACGCTGAATGATGTGCACCGATCAAAAAACTAAGAAACTGAGGCATTAGACTTTTTCCGGGAAAGGGAAAATTGAAATCCTCGGAGAACAACAAAGCAAACTGGAGAGGAAAATAACTGTAAACTAGTCTTTTTCTTTTTTTTTTTTTTTTTTTTCAGAGCGGCAAGTTCGATCGCAACTTTGCGAATATGGTCGGAAAATTCAGCGGCGACGCTGTTCTAGTAGTTCTCTTCAACATGGCTTAGGTTATGGTCTTAAAATCATAAGCTATACTCCAAGTATCAATATCAGCATATCGTATCCACCGTATCCATATCAACATCCTGATGTTACTTCGTAAGTATCTTTTAATAGCTAAACAAAGAAAAAAAGGCTAACTGCTGCAGAATCTGAGCTTAATTAGGTTACTATCGCCTCACTGGTTCATTGCTTTGTCGAGATTCCACATTGCCAATACTACGGTCGGTTACAGTTTGTCAGGATTCGACTTCTACGTATCACCGCATTGATTTCTGCTCAATATACTATTAGTGATCACAGAATCACTCCAGCACATGACCTTTTTGCAAGATCGAATTATCGCTGAAGATGAAGCGATTATCGCTTAGTTAGTGCAACCTGTAACGGAGGAGCTGTCGTTCTCTTCCTAGTGCGATTATAATTCCTTCTATCATTTCTCCTGATCTTGTCAATCTCTGCTGCTATGGTTGACTTATATAGCCTGACCTTTGCTTATCTTCGAATTAATCACTGTATGATTATATCTCTTCTTTCCATTTGTCCTTAAGTATATCATAAATTTAGGATAAATAACAAATTACAAGTTACTATTGCATAAATTCTTGTTCCTGACTTTATCGATCTTTTCTCCTGTTCCCTTTACAGTAGACAATACAGTAGCCGTATACAGTAAGCTGCGCTTTCAGCGCTTTTAGATTTTTTAAAATTTATTATTAATAAGTGTAACTCTTTGCTTATGATACTATATGATATCACATTACAGAAATGATCTTATTCAATGTTTTTTTTCTTTTTTTTTTTTTTTTTTTAGCGATGAATATAAGAGGATAATGAGCGTACATAGTAAACAAATGGCAGAGTCATGTTGCTACTGGCAAGAATATTTTCGACAAAAATCTGCCGATGTGACCACTGGTCAGCAAGTACAGGTATGACATAAAAAATTCCTATTGCTTGATAACATTCCACGTATAATCATCATAATACTGCATTTGATAAAATTCCGTTCTTCCACGTGGCAAGTGATTATCTTAGGTGTCACGTATAATAAAATTTTACGTGGCATATGACTACAATGGAAACATTTTGTTTTCTTTTCTTTTAAAACAAAACGTGGAAAGATGTTTTAGTTGACCACTATCAATATAAAAAAAAAAATATCCAAAGAGAAATATCAATTTACCAGTCCTTCTTTAATTCATCTTGTCAATTAGTCTTGCTGTATTCATGGTTTGTGATTTTTCATGTAAAATCTCTCACTTATAATTTCACATATTCATCGACTGAATAATTTTCGTTCTAGATTCAGCAACCGCATGGAGTTGGTCTTACATGTCCCGCAGCATGTCCAACTTTAGTTCAACCAATAAGAACGAAAGTACCACCACATGGTCAACCACTACCTCAAGTACCAGTTTATGGCCAACCACAACCTCAAGCAGCAGTGTATGGTCAGCCACAAACTCAAATACCAGTGTATGGCCAGCCACAACCTGAAGTATCGGTATATGGTCAACCGCAACCTGAAGTATCGGTATATGGTCAACCACAACCTGAAGTATCGGTATATGGTCAACCACAACCTGAAGTATCAGTATATGGCCAACCCCAACTCCAACCACCAGTTCCTGGTCGACCACAACCGCAACCACCAGTTCCTGGTCAACCACAACCCCAACCACCAGTTCCTGGTGAACCACAACCCCAACCACCAGTTCCTGGTCAGCCACAACCCCATCCTCAGCCACCAGTTCCTGGTCAGCCACAACTGCATCCCCAACCACTAGTTCCTGGCCAACCACAACCTCAAGTGCCCTTTCCTACTCAGCTACAACCTCAAATACCAGTACCTAGTCAATTTCAATTACAACCACAAGAACCAGGTAGGAACATACAGTAAAATATAAAATAGCATACATAATACATTTTAAAACATGCTTAAAGGTAATTTTACAATAAACAATTTGATTAGTCAGATTTATAGCCTGGTCAAGTTGGTCGGAGTGGTCATTTTGTTCAGCGACCTGTGGAATTGGTATGATACAGCGGTATCGTATTTGTAATATAGGACAATGCCAGGGTGAAAACGTTGAATGGCGTACGTGTGATCAAGTGGTTCCTTGCGTAACAAGCTGGGCTGAATGGACACCATGGAGTACCTGCCATGGTATCTGTCAATTTTAAATCTATCACCACCTGATAGCCGACTCTTGAGGATGAATGAATATTTGCAAATAATAAACAAAAATCATTTGTTTTTCTCATTTTTTCTCCCAATAAACTTATAAATATTTGCAGTTATAAATATCAGCACACACATTACGTCTTTCATATTCTTAACAATTCAATTATAAATAATAAAGATTTTTCAATAAAAAAAAATTCAAATTTTGAAATGTAATAAGAAAATATTCTGTAAATAATTTCATTTATAAAATCTCTCTCATCCATTAGTTTATTTATTTATTTATTTTTGTTAAAAATAGCGTGAACTATTTTAAGCAACATGTGGAAGGGGTGAAATGACAAGATCACGATACTGTTTTCTTGGCGAGGGCTACTGTGATGGTCGTGATCATGAGGTACGATATTTTCTCATTTCATTTTGCGTTAATTTAACAACCAGTTATTTTTCTTTCTGTCGATCATAAAAAGCTTATTCCAAACATTTATCATAAAAGTGAAATAAAATGAATAGAAATAATAGTCATGATAAAAATTTTAAAAAGCTAATAAATTTGAAATTCCTACAAAGTTCTTCTTCTTTTCATAACAAAGTAGTGAAAATAAACTTCATAAGTAGAAAATTAATATTTTTATCACTTAGATTTCTATCAAAGAGAAACTACTATTTCGCTATGAGCGAGTTAAAATTTATCTTCCTAAGTCAGCAAAATTTTTCATAATTCTTCGACAAATTTCATCCGTAATCAGTTACTTAAATTGTGTTTCATAAAAAAAAAAAACAGGTAAGCCATTGTCGATTTGCACATTAAACTTGACAACATTTAGTTCATGCCAATTGTTAGTATCACAACAAATTCCAAAGATCCTATACAAACATTCGGATATCATATCATACTAGGTTAAAGGTGCATCAAGGCTTCCAATATTGTACTTAGGTGAAGGATACTGTATAGACTTTTGATATAGCACATGCTATATAGACACCAGATTAATTTGCAGCATTCCGATAGGAAAGACACCAAACTAATTTCAAATATTTCACTATGCTATAATGGTATTGCAGTTGTAGCAGTTAGCAACACTATAACATATAGTAACCAATTTGCAATATTATATTATTACCATGGAGTACTGTATCAGTTTCCAGTATCTTACAGTATTTGGGAATAGTTCAGTGTTAATTAAAAGAAAAGAAATGTTTCAAATTTACAGGTGACATATTGTGAGACATTGCCATGCCCGGGATGGAATCAATGGGAATCATGGTCGTACTGTTCGACAACTTGTGGTCCTGGTACTAGAAGACGTACACGCATTTGTGGTGGCGATAATTGCGTTGGTTGGGATGTTAATTATTTTCATAGCTAATTAATTTTATTTTTATAAGTTGATAAAATATGTTTAAATTTTCTTTTTTTTTTTTGCTGTAGTTTTTTTTCTTCCTATATTTACTGATCCTGAAATTTATCCATTTACCATTTGGAATCATTTTTTTTCTCTTTTCCTTTTCTTTCTTTCTTTTTTTTTTTTTTTTTTTTTTACATTCCTTTAACTGTACTTCAGATATTCAGTTGCTAGATAAAAAATTTTTGAAATTAAATTTGCTTTTTTTTTTCTTTCTTATCGTTGATGGATTATTTAAAAGAAATTCATTGAAATTACTGAAATAATTTAGCTTACAGGGAGTGCGTTTGAAGAGAGTAAGTGTTATCAGGAGGAATGTGACGAATGGTCAGAATGGCAGGAATGGTCAGCTTGTTCAGTATCATGCGGTCAAGGGGTCATCATCAGAGAACGTGTTTGCATGGGACATAGTTGCATCGGTTTAATTATATTTATAAATAGTTATATTAATTATATCATATTGTGTCAGTTCAATTAAATTAAATAATATTATATTGATCACTAAATTATATTATATTAATTATATTCATAAAATTTATAAATTAATTTTTGATAAAATTTGAAAATGCTATCTAAAATGAAGCATATATGATTTTAATAATTTCTCTCTAAAATTTCTCATTTAAATGCAATTAATATAGTCCTAATGTATTCAATGTGCAAATGCTTCATTTTTTTGAAAACTTTTCATCTTTATCATTTTAATTTGTAATTAAAAAATTAATTTAAGGTGAAAGTAGTGAGCAGAATATATGTGTGGAGCATGCATGCTCAACATGGCAAGAATGGGGCGAATGGTCGGTATGTTCCGCAGAGTGTAATTTTGGAATATCAATTCGTAAACGATTATGTCATGGTAGTTTTTGTCCCGGTAAGTTTATTTTTAGCTCTTTGAGTTTTACTAATAAAAGTGAAATGAGAAAGTTTAGAAAAAAACAAATTATTTCGAAATTTTTGAATGAAAAAAAAAAAAGAAACAACAAAAATTAAAGAAGGCTGTTAATAAGGTTAATTAATTAAATTATTTTTAATAACATTTAAAAATTGAAGGAAATAAAATTAAATTAATAAATTTGAATGAAGTGATGGAAGAAGAGATTACAATTTTCTTATCTTATCAAAAAAAAAAAAAAAGGTAAACGAGTGGAGGTGATGCAATGTCATTCGGGTCGATGTCCAACGTGGTCCACTTGGCAGGAATGGTCCGAATGTTCGGTAACCTGTGGTAATGGAATACGACAACGGTATCGAAGCTGTATCGGTGGTAAATGTTCAGGAAATGCCGAGGTTTGTTTGGTGATATCATTTATTGATAGCAACAATGAATACGGTAGAAAAGTTTTGGCTAATGCAAATTCTCTCTTCGTAATATTTGAAGTATTAATTAAATTATTAGAATTTTAGGAAAAGTTATGTGGAAAAAAGTTATTATGTAACATAAAAGTTTGATAGTTTTATGTTATTTGCTTGATGCTATAAATGTGACAATAATATCAAAACTTCTTTTACAAATTAGAGAATTAAATTGAAATTGATTTCGGAAATAATCATGGAGCAAGATGATAGCTTCAGAAGTTTCGAATACAACAAATCCAAAATACCATCATCTCAATGTATTGTTAATTAACAGTGATAAGCAAATTAATAAGTCAGTGATAAAATGTGGTGTTTAAATTGTTTTTTGAAAATATTGCTACAAGAAAATAATATCACACATTGACTGAATAAAAGTTTTAGGCAAAGTCGGGGGAAAAAAAAACATTTCTATCTCTTACTTATCTTTAATCATTGATAAACAAACTGATTGCGTTGCCTAAATTGTTTATAAAAAATTACCATAACAGAAGATAATTTTTCAAGTTTCAAATAAAATTGGTAAAGAAAAAAAGAGCACCATCTTCATCTCTCACATATCGTGCAATCAGATGATAAGGAAACTGATATGATAAGCATCAGCTATTTTAGGAGATTGAATATTGCGATAGTGAGGTAAGTTGTGCGCAATGGACAGCATGGACAGCCTGGTCGAAATGTAATCAAGAATGTGGTATTGGCGAGCGAATACGACATCGAGAATGTTCATATACGGGTGAATTAGCTGATGGTTGTGTTGGCCATAAAACGGTATAAAATTTAATTTAAGCTTCCCTAATTAAAATTTCATAATTAACAGATTTTTGTGCTAGCACTAATTAGCGAATGCTATAATGTTTCTTATTTTATATGATATTAAGAGAATGCTCAGAATTTAACAAAAATTATTCAATCTTTTATGAACTATTTTAAAATCATCTAATTATTAATTGCGCTATATTTTTGTCTTATGAGCTGATCATTTCCACTTTAATCAATTCATTAATGTTTAAAAAAAAATTTTTCCTCAGTCTTTCTTCTTTTTTTTTCCTCAATTTTTTCCTCAGCTTTTTTTTAAGAAACAATCCTATTTTAATTTAGATTCCCATATGTTTGATAATGAAAATTCAAAATTAATTATTCGAAGCTATCGCATATCTTTATCTTTTTTGTAATTAAAAAACAAAATGAATTTGAACTATCATGTTAGATTAATTCATGACTTTAGATTTGCAGAATGTAATTACTTAAATTCAACATTCCTGGGAATTTATGAATTTCATTTAAATTTTATCAAATTTGAAACGTCGATTACTACCATTATTCACTACTACATTTTATTGTGTTTCTTTTCCCTTAATTAAAATAACTAGTCTCGGCAGTGCATTTAACCACTTACTGCTTGACAAATAGCTAATTATTGAAGGATAGAAAGTTAATTAGCACCAGTGTTACAAGAAATCCACTTCTTTAAATTTTCCTCCTTTTTCCGGTCCTTGTCTGATTTATTGCTACTACTGTAGCAGCATATATGAAGTTTTCAGGAAAGCGCGATATGCCTTAGACAGTTGTGCTGCGAATGGACCGCTTGGACAAGTTGGACACCATGCAGTCATAGATGTGGTACTGGACGTAGTTCAAGAACTAAAATGTGCTTAAGACTTGGCTACGGTAAAAATTTTCAATACCATTTTCATTCTACCGTATATACTTGTGCATAATATAAACAGAAGATTACTGTAATACAAATTAGTATAGTAGAAATTTGATCATGCATGAGCAATGACCGCATTTATGTGTATGAATGGATACAGTAAATTGTACTTGCAGAACGGGATGATTTAACCTGTACCGGACAATGTTATGGCGATTATCGTGAAGATAAGATTTGCAGTGAACAGATATGTCCAACATCTGTTTATCCGCCGCCATGCATACCTGGTACTGGACCTTATTATCCATCCGGTCTGTATCCTACACCAAGCGTACCTGGTGCTACTCTGATACCAGGCAAAATTAGCCATTTTCCTGCGCCCTGCTTACCTGGTCCCGGTATAACCGGTTATATTCCATCACTCTCTCCATCTATTGTTCCGGGTCACATTCCTTCACCTAGTATTTCCAGTTTTCCGTCTGTACCATCTGGCTACGTTTCGCCTCCAACTGACGGCCTTGCGCCTTCAGAGCCCGGTTTTGCTACAGCACCTCCCGGCTTCGCTCCTCCAGCTCCCGGTTACGTCACGCCACCTCCTGGCTACGCTCCTCCAGCTCCCGGTTACGTCACGCCACCTCCTGGCTACGCTCCTTCAGCTCCCGGTTACGTCACGCCACCTCCTGGCTATGCTCCTTCAGCTCCCGGTTACGTTACGCCACCTCCCGGCTACGCTCCTCCAGCTCCTGTTTCCGTCACGGCAGGTTATGTCCCTGCACAATCTGGCTATATTCCCGCACTACCCGGTCATATTCCTGCACCATCCGGTCATATTCCTGCACCACCTGGTTACATTCCTGCACTACCTGGTTATCTCCCTGCACCTTCCGGTTACATTGCTGCACCCAATATTTTTATCGGAGTTAAGTGTCATTGGACTGAATGGAGTCAGTGGTCAACATGTGAAAAGACATGCTCTCACCATATGAAACGTCGATTCAGGTAAGTTGCGTAGGATTTCCGTTTTTAATCACTCATAAATTTTCACTGGATGAGTAATTTCAGCAATAATTTCTTGTAAATTTCAATTAATTAGCGGAAATAAATTTCAAAGTAATCTGATAATTGTAAAATGTTGCAATTTTCTTTTTTTTTTCTTTAGAAATTGCTTCGGAGAAGATGATTGCACATGTTCTGGTGATGGACAGGAATTTTTGGACTGTTTACTGCCGCCAGAATGTAAAATTTAAAACTTTGTTAAATTTCATTTCAACTAACAGTACTGTTTGTTTTGAATTCTGATGGAGAAGCTTCATAATTAAAAATTTTTGTTAACTTCGCTGTAAAACTAGCCCAGCAACTTTCACTTTTTCATTTCTCTTTCCAACATTCTTAGATTCTATTAATTTTTAGTTACAAATTAACTGTGTGGTTGAAAATTACAAAACAGAAATTTGGAAAATTTTTCATCGCAAGCAAAAATTGTTTCATGGAAATTTAAACAGTTTCACTGAAATTAACGACAAATTTTTAATCTTAGATTCATTTGACAAAAAAAAGAAAAAAAAAAAAAAGGGAGGATTGATAATCTATCATTACATTATTTTTTATTACTGAATTTGCTCAAAAAAGAGGAAAAGTTGAGAAAAAATTTCTGAAATTTCACTATAATACATACAGCTCAATTTAAAATTATGCTTTATTCCACTATACGTATACTGCCACTGTGTTCAATAATAAAATGTTTTATTGATGTTTTTTTTTTTTTCCCCGCACATAACTCATATAAATCACAAAAAAAATTTTTCAAATTTACAAATAAATCAATTTACTACTTTCCACTAAATTTTTACCTCTACAGGTGTAATACTTAGTTGTGATGCCGAAAAAGAAAAAACACTAGACAAAGAAAATAAGTTAAAACTTTTGAAATTATCATAGTAGGAAGAAAAGTCAATTCAATAATCCCAAAATTCTTCCGGAAAAAATTAGTATATCAAAGATTATCTTCCATATCTTTAAAATTCGGAAAAAAAAAAGAGGAAGGAAAAATTTAATTTTCCGCAGAAGGAAATAATTGAATTCCATTAGATTCATGTACATAAATTAAAAATTTTCTCTTATGGGCAACAAAATTTCATTTCACCAACAAGAATGGATTAATTAGCTAAGCCTACTTCATGTCATATTTGATTTAGGAATTTCAAGAGGACTACTCATTGAGAATGTATAAACTAAATAATTCAACTACAAGTTTCTTTTGATATAATTATTCAATTCATTTGAAATATTTTATACTGGTGACTGCGAAATAACTGTGCGAAAACTGTAAAATGCTTACGGTAAAATCATCGCAAGTGATTACGGTGTGTTGTAAAAATATTTACTGCAACAAATACAACACGATCATGGAAAAATTAAATTTTCAGCACAAATCATACCATGATTGCTAATTGTATTTTCAATTTAGCATTAATTTTATCATCTATATTTTTGTGGAATTTAAATTTTCACTAGCGACGATTTGTTATCTACGGAAATAGTTGTTACTTACAGTAAAAGAAATCCTTGCTTACGATATTCATGGTTGTTTATTTATTCCGATTTTTATCGCAACATTTAAGATTCCAAAACTTTGAAATCTTACTATCTAAATTCCAATTCCAAAGTGAACCATTAAAATTGCCCTGAAATCAAAATTCATTCTTTTATATCAATTATCCTTATTCTGGATGAAATGTACTAGAAGATTACATCAACAACACATGAGCTATTACTGTTATCAACTTTGTCGATTGCGAGAGGTAATGCTAATATTTTGCATGCTATTTGTTACTGTCAGCATGCTTATCATAATTATGCTAACTATAAGAATAGTTATAAATAAGCACCATTAAATATATTATGTATTAAGAAAGCAAAAAACAAAAAAAAAAACACAAATATTCATTTATTATTATCATTGCTTTTGATGCCAAAAGTGACGTTAATGAAATGATTATCACTACCGTATAAAATATTCTCGAAGGATATACCGTAACTACAACAGATAATAATGACATAATAATGTGTACGTATCACCTAGAAGGCATAAACGAAATGAGAATTGCTTGTAATACACAAAGAAAGATATTTACAGAATTGCAAGCATTTTTTATAATTTTTATTAAGAAACAATTGATTTTCCAATAATTTTTAATTATTTGCCATCTCATTTTGCTTTTTTTCTGACAAAAATAAGGAGGAAAAAGGGAATAAAATGAATTCATATTTGAAGTTTGATTCTTTATTTTTCTTTTTCCATTCCTCATTTAAACGAAAGAAAAATCATAAAAATAAGCTATGATGAATGATTGAAACTTATCAGTTAGATCATTAATAATTATGTAACCTGTGCTGACTTGTAAAATTAAATTAGTTGTGATTAAATTAAGAACAAAAAGATAAAAACAACGATTAAATGATTATGACTTGTTAATTTTCATGTAGTGATCACAACGTGATTGATTAACGCTTATCATAATTAGAATTTTTTTTTTTAATCAACATTGCTTCAACTGATAAACTCATAAACTATCATAACTAAAATAGTGATCCATTTTAGAATGTTCGGAGATATTTTGTTAATGGCTGTAAAAAATTTTAATAAAACATGGAAAATATTTCTCTGCTAGGCAACATGTAATTATGATATCATTTATCAACGAAAATGATAACGTTATCAGAAATATATGTGTGGTATATTTTGAACAAAAAATATAAATAGGCAATAGAAAATGAAACGATAACGAGAAAAAAAAAAAAAAAAACAAATCAAAATGGAAGACAGAGAAATGTTACACTAATTAGAAAAAAAGAAAAAATAAAGAAACGAAACGAAAACAAAGAGCATTTTTGTTTTATTAATTGCCTTAATTACTGCTATTATTTCGTAAATAAGTATGCCAGTAGGATACATTTTCCGGTAAATTGATTCTTTTTCAAATTGGATTTTTAAACTAGGATTCGTCTTCTATCAAAAAATTTTCTCACCTGTTCGTTAAGAAATAACTGAAATTGAGACAAATCATATTTAGTAAGTAAGTAAGCGGTTATACTGCTTAAATAATTCAAAGAAATTGGAAAAATTAAAAAGAAAAATTTTAGGAAAAGATTAATTGATATATATCAATTAATCTAATCTATATATATATATATATATATATATATATATATATATATATATANAAATTTTTTTTTGACAAATTTTCATCTTTATCTTAATTTGAAATGAGCATATCATTAGAATAGAAATATGCCATAAATTTTTTAATTATATCGTTGAGTAATGGTAATCTATGAAAGTACAATGGAACAGAACAATTAATTTACAATGAATTGCGGTAAATTTCTCAATTAATGAGGGAAAGATCGAAAACTTTCATTGAATTTGTGTAAGAAATCACTGCTCATAGCCATGCAACGTAATTGAAAATTCTTTCTCAAATCAGGCCTAAAATAATTTTCAATATATTGTATCGATGACTTAGGCAATTAAACCTAAGTTTTTTTTTTTCCATTAACTGATTACTTTTATTTTGATAAAATTAAAGAGAATGTTGAAATTGCTACAACCTTTGACACTTTTTTTTTTTGATAACTTTCATCATTTAAGAGAAATTGAATTTGATTAATTGCTAATTAGCTTCTTTAGCTTAATTTACTACTATAATTTTGTTATTTTATTTTGCTAATTCAATTCCAATGTCAAAAATACCATTTCAACTAGACAGGAAAGAATTGGTATTTTTTCATAATTTTGGAAATATTTGCAAAACATATCATCTTGAAGACAGATAGAAAAAAATTTTCCAAAAATAAAAAATAAAAAAAAAAAATAACGATGAAATTTGCACCTTTATTTCATAATTAAAATAATTAAATATTATTATAATTACAAAATAAATAAATTATGAATTATAAAAAAAAAATTATAAAATTATAAAAAATTACAAAATTATAATTATAAATTATTAAAAATTATTAAAAAATTATAAAAAAGATATAAATGAAATGATTAAAATAATAAAACTTTTCCTTATTTTTATAATATTTGCTATCTGCAGTTAAAATATCGTAAATTTGCATAGAAAGTATGATAGCATAAATTACTTTGTAATATTTTTAAAAATTACTTAACCTTTTTAAAAAAATCATCCTTTCCTCAATTTCCGGTGCAATTTCTGCTGGTGTTTCGACAACCTCCAATGTTGCATCGGTACTTGGCCGTGGCATTACCTCAGTATACGGAAATACCTGAAATGAAATAAAATGCTGAAGATTATAGTAATTAACATTATCAATTGAATCTTTTAATTGTACTTCATAAGGTTTAGAAAAAAAAAAAAAAAAATGCCTAATAAGATGATGTATTTTCTCTATCTATAATTATTGCAATTTAATTTCATTAGCAAGATTTTAATATTTTGCCATAAATAGTAATTAAATTGCTATAATTTTATTAAACTACTGCTAATACTTTCAACCGAAATAATTTACATCGATTACTTTTAAATTTATTACAAAAAATCTTTTTTTTTTTTATTTTATCACAGAAATAAAAGAAAAGGAAAAAGGAAGAAATGCTAACATTGATTCTGCTATCAGGACTACTGTTTATGGAAATCCTTAATTGTGTATTATTCCAGGATGATGAACCTGTTGGAATCCATTCCTCGATTGTCTGGTGAACTACGCGAACTGACGTACGATCACGTGATAACACCTCTGGAATTTTAAATAAATGTATCTAAAGTGAGGAGTAATTTAACTCATATGAATTTCATGATGTAATAATACTGAAATTTGTTAAAAGTTTAAAATAATTGCCTATTAACAATTTGTTATCAAAAATAATCAAAATTGCTGATAATTCTCATATACTGATGAAGTATTTTAAAAAAAAATCAGACAAAATAAACAATTAATCTTTTGGATAATTCTATTCGTTAAAATGCACTCAAAACATTAATCAGATATTTCAAAAACAAGCAAAAAAANAATTAAAAAGTTATTCACTGAAGTGAACGATGATAATTTTCAGTTCGTAGAAAATTCGACACATCACTGGCTGATCTAATTCTTGACCATAATTTATCATAAACTAATCCTAATTCACTAATTAAAATAAATGAAGAGAGGAAAAAAAAAAAAAAAAGAAAAAAGAATTAAAGTAAGGTTCAAAAATATCGAAGGAGTTTTATTAATAACAGCAATTTAAACTGATGAAGCATAATTCAGACTATCCAAATGAATCCATTTATCCTTTTTTTTTTTTTTTTTTTAATTAAAACAAGTTTTTCAACTTTTTTTTTTTTTGTCTTCTGATCATCAACCACTAATTATTCATCAATCTTCTTTTTTTTTTTTTTTTTTTTTTCTCGCATACTGATAACTTGGAAATTTTAAATTTACAAGAATTGCACATTCATAAATGTGACCAATTAGTCTCTTAATTTATAAAGAATTATTACTAACCGGGACAGCAATCTTCATGATCCGAATCAATAACACTAATACATTTGGGAGCAGTATGTATAACGGATGTTGTTGGTAGTCCATCGGTATTTCCTTGTGCTAACATTGCTGTATAATATGTTGCTTCCATGCTATACTGAATAGCCTTAAAATTTAATGTTTAAATATTTTAATTAGTTAATTAAAAAGATAATTTCTTTTTTCAAATTGACCGTAATTAGCAGTAGATCATGCTATCACTGCAAAATACACGACATTAATGATAAGTGATAAGCGTAATCAGAGGGTGCAGTTTTGGTGATAGGAGATGCAAGCAATCATGAATATATATAAATATGTGCATGTGGCTGAAAAAAAAAAAAAAAGTTTGAAAAGATAATTCGTTATCATTGTTTAATGCAAAAATCCTGCTGATGAAGGATAAATGGTACTGTATACAAATGCATATTGCACGACTTGTTTTATCACTGATAAAGAGATGGATGAAACTATACAAATATGTTCATATGAGATATATGTATTTAATGATAGCTTAATATATTTTATTATCATTGAAAAAATACAATCTTAATGATATCTGTCTGACATGATGTTATCATGCAGTTGAGTGATAAAGGATGAAGACACCAAATACATATATGGTCTAACATGATAAATATAACATGGCTAGTATGATGTTGCTGCTTAGAATTATGAAATCGTAATGATAAGAGTTAATATGATAAGGAGTAAATTTATTACTTTAATATTGCAAAGATATATATCTAGCAGAAAATGATTACTAGAAAATTACCTGAATAAGATATGGAATACCGCGAATATTTTTCATAATCATTTCAGCTTTATCACGATCCAGCACTTCTGTATGATTAGATTTATTGAATCGTCGTTGTCGATTGAATAATCGTTTGAAACATATTGGCCATGTTATCGATGATTTAGGCCGTATAGTCCATAAAATGATTGAAATTGCTAAACCAATAAGGCCTAGACTTAAGAATGCTATTGTTGAATAATTTAAACCATATCCACATATCAATAATACCAAGCCAATTAGTGATAGGAATAAGCTTATCATTGATAATACCAATAATATCAGCATCCTCTCCCATATCTTGACCATTGTATCCATTCAAATTTATTGTTGACCATTTGTTCAAAATATTGCTAAAGTTTATTATTAATATCAAAAAAAAAAAAAAAAATGAGAAAATTATAATTTACTTAAGCGATAAATCTGTTTTTGACAACTCGCTGACAGTTATAATTAACAAACAAATTACTTCCCTAAATCTCTTTCTCTCTCTTTCCTTTTTCCCAGCTTATCTATTCTTTTTTTTTTAATTTTAATTTTTTTTTTGTTGAAAATTTTAAAATGTCTTTTAAATGAGGAGTACTAAATAATAAATTAAATGACACTGAAATAAAAAATGCTCTTGCTTAAACGATAAAAAAAAAAAGGAAGAAAAAAAATATCCTGTGCAAAAAACTAATCGGAATATTTTGCACTGTTCGAACATATTAATAAGTTTTAATTAGTTAATCTTAATTATTACACAAGTGTGATTATTTATTTGCACAAGTTAAAATAGATCAACTGATTTTCTATATTTGAAACGAGAACTGTATCGAAAAAAAAAAAGGTGATTAATTATTAGCCACTATAAGAAGGAGCAAAAACTTTTGTGTGACAAATCTCCAATTAATTTTAATCAACAATTTCCAAAAATTTACCACTGCATTGTGGCTAACTGCAGTCCTTTATTTCTTAAATATTTTCTAAAATTATTTAAATTCATAAAAATTAAACCAGCGATAAGTATGGTCTCACATACACTGTGATATGTAGAACTGACAACAACACTAATCATTAAATTTATCTCATTTGCAAAAATTAATTAATTTTTAATACTTTCTGTTTACTTTGCTTTTTTTTCGTTTATTTGTTGTTAACAAAATGACAAATGAACAAAATGAATGACGAAATGTTATCGCAGAAGCTGTGTTAAAAGAAATAAACTATTTTATAAAAGTTAAATTAAGTTTACGAAGTTATATAAATTGTTCAGGTGTCATTCATTTATGATAAAGATAATTGTTAAGTGATAATTGTAGAAAATTAAATGAAAAGCTTATAATTTTTTTTTGGAACAATTTCAAATTTAAAAATCACAAATTCAATTTCATCAAATCCATTCTTCGCCCTTTTTCCACCTAATTATATTACAGTTCGATCATGCTATGCAAATCATCAAAGCAACAATCAACTGATAGTGCAAGTCCTAATTTTTCAATAATTTTATTAAATTAATTTAAATTTACGGAACTATTCCAACAAGAATATCTTGGTTTTGCATAATTAAAGAAAATAAGAAAACCGACCATTTAATTTCTCTCACTTGTAAAAAATAATTATTTTTTATTGTTTCTAAAACACACACAAAAAAAAAATATATATATATATTATGACGAAAAGAATCTGCTCGTAATTTTTTTTTTTTATTAAGGAAATTTGGCAATTAATTAGGTATAATTTTGCAAGAATCTACACTAAGCACATCTGTGATATTAAATAATAATATTAGCAGGGAATGAATAAGTTAATAATTTTAATAATAACATTAGTAAATGATTAGTAATCAATAAAAACAATTAACAATACCAAAAATAATAATAACAAAAAAAAAATATGAACAGCCATTATAGGACGCATTTCAAAAATAATTTAATGTTCTTTTCATCAGACTCTCTAATTCAGTCATTCTTTTATTTTACATATATATATATTATATATATATAAAATAAAAGAAAAATATATATATAAAATATATATATATATAATAATTTCATTTTATATAAATATATAAAATATATTGTATATATACAAAATATATTATATATATATAATAATATTATATATATATAATATAAATATATTATGTATATATATATATATAATATCTCTGCTACATATATATATATATATATATATATTACAGCAGTGTTTTCCCATTATTTCGGCTTTTTTTTTCTTTTATCAAAAATATCACAATCAGATGAAAATTTATCACTTAGAAATCAGCTGAAAATATATTTTCAGATGATTGATTAGCAATACTTTATTTCACTGCATATCATTTATCATTTATGACAGATTCATTATCATTGTTTTAGCACATTTTCAAATGAATTTAAATTATTTGAAATATTGCGATAAATGAATATTGATTATAAGAGTACTTTTTTCTACTCGTTCTACTGGTTAGTTGTTAAATAGGAAAAAAAATAAATAAATAAATAAAGAACAATGCATGCAATAACTCATTACTGTTCAACAGTTTATGCATGTTTATAAGTAATAAAACTGAAATATTTTTTAACTTATTCTCATCCATACCTTAAAAATATTCTTTTGATTTTTTCATAAAATATGTTATGAATTCATCTTGATTTTTAATCGTACAATATATTTAAGTCATATCATCAAAAGTACAAGTCATTTCATATCATAAATGAGAGGATTTGTACTTTTGATGATATGACTTAGAAGGCTTAACTTGGAACAATAATTTCAGGGAGGGGAAAAAAAAAATAAAGGAGAAAGAAAGAAAAACGTTAAGTTTTCATTTAAAAATCTGAATTTCGTAATGATGTGCTAAAAAAAGAATAATAATTAATTTCGAGAAATGAAAAGAAATTTACAAATGTTTGACAGTTTTGGACTAGGCTTAAAATTCGGGCCACTAGAAAGGAAGAAAAGGATAATGAAAGTTGAAAGCTTTTATTCTCAGTCCAATAATCAATCCAATAGTTGTTCGATTATTCTCGAACATCACGATCATACTCGAATGTATCCAATATCAAATAAGGCAATTATTTTTTCATTTTTTAAGTAAAAAAAAAAAAGAAAGAAAAGAAAAGAAAAGTATGTTTCATAATTTGTGAGGCATTTATTAGTAGAAAAAGTGTTCCATTAACAACAGTACGAACTGATAAAGGTATATGAATTCTCTATTTGCACCTTTGATAGGTCTCGAGTTACTCTCGACTAATGAAAGTATTACAATTTCAATATCCATTATCAGCAATATTGGCAAATTAAAATATTTTAATTCATTATGTTACAGTATTATATTCATTCATATGACACAAAAGTAATTCTAAGGATGTTTAAAGATTTCACGATATCTTCTAGTTAAATAGATATTGATGAATGATAAGAACGCTAAATCATAGTTATTAGAAATCATTGCGCGAAATTCTTCCAGAAAATGCTCTGAAATCAGTCAACTGATTGCAGAATATTATCTCCTAACCAATATCATATACGAATGCATTTATATTAAATTGAAATAATCATAGTTCGTTAGTAAAATTTTATAAAGATCAAGCTCTAAACTAATTTCTAACTAATTCTATTCTAGTAATAATCTGTCTAATTGGATCAATATACAACAATTTATTACTATCGCTATTTTGCATCTCGAGAATTTACATCCTAAACCTATTCTCGATTCACCATAAAATCGACCTTTTTTAGTGCCACTAAGATGTTCATCAGATTTAATAGATGAAAAGAAATGCTGAGCAAAAAGGGAGCAGAAAAAAAAAAAAAAAAGAGAAGAAAAGAAATTCCGCCTGTTTTAGCCTAAAGCAACATGAACTTTTTTGTTTTTTTTTTTTTTTTTGATAGATGTAGCAGCTGGATAAAACTAAAAATAGTGTCGTAAAAAGAAGGAAAAAAAAAAAAAAAAGGGAAAAAGGAAGGAGTGAGAAAATTTTGGTCAATAATTCTTTCGCTCGATTATATGAAATTTAACTTTCAACTCAAATATATAACAAAATAAAAAATAAAAAAGTCGATAATTTAACAGTGTTTTCTTTCGTTTTTGTTTTACAATAAATATAAACAAATTAATTAACAGATAAATGAATTAATTTATTAACAAATATAAATAAACATATTGCTGTTTAATGACGTTTATGGATTCAAGTACACGAAGCTTTACTATTAAAATAATCACCATTCATCTGTTATTTATTACCTTTTTTGTTTTTCTTTTTTTTCCCCCCCCCCCCCTCAGTAATGAAATTAACGCATTCATTAATGTTTACGCTAGAATTCAACGTAAATTACACGTTAATTGAGCAATATTTATGAAGCAAAAAACAAAGAAATTAAGCAATTTAAGTAAACAAACATAAACAAATGCTAATTATAAAACTTACGCGTTTAATTAATCGTAGGAAAATGTTTAGGTCTTGTCATTAGCAGTTTTTCCTCATTAATGTAATTAAGTAATCGTGTTTTTTGCGTTATTTATTTATTTATTTTTTGTTTTGAATGCTAAAATTAAAGCATAAATTTGCGAAATTAACGTCGTTAATTTATATCATCCGTAAAAAACACTGAAAAAACAGTAATAATAAATTTAAAATTTGATGAAAAATATTAATTAAATTTCAATTATAACAATTTTTTTCTTGTTTTTCTAATTTTTATAAATGATTAAATTTGCGATAGCATATAATGTGACAATATGAGAGCTAAAATGTCAGGAAAAGATGGATACGAACATATGAATTTTTTCCCTAAAAAAAAAAAAAAAAAAAGAAAAAGAAAAGAAAACGAAGAACTGAACAAACGAAATATTTTTGTTTAGTAGTGACTAGAGTCTAGAACTAAGTGGCAAAGACGAGAAGAAATAAAGGATAAAAAGCCAAGAAATGGCAATGATGTAAAAAAAGGAAAAAAAAAAAAAAAAAAAAAGAAGGTGATTTTATATTATATTTAAATGCTTATGTATCATTTTGTTCTTGAGTTAGCTTTCCCTACCTACCATATCGATTGCTATTGAAAAAGTTATGAAAAAAAAAAAAAAAAAAATAAGACTCATTTTATGCTTAGCAACAATTAAGCTGATTCGAACTTAACATTCATTTCTAAAAGTAAGCCTTTTTTTTTTTTTTTTTTTTTTTTTTTTTTAAATCTTTTTCCTCCTTAGTTTTTCTCTTTCCTAATTCTTTTATAGCTTGTCTTCCTTCCGTTTTTTTTTTTTTTTTTTTTTTTTTTTTTTTTTTTTTTTTTTTTTTTTTTTTTTTTTTTTTTTTTTTTTTTTTTTTTTTATTTATTTCATTTTTTTTTCTTTTTGTTTTATATGTACTTTTTGTAACTTTTTTTTTTTTTTTTGAAATCCAACTCTAATGAATTCTTTGATGAAGAATTCATTGATGTTGAGCTTTTTTTTTTTTTTTCTGCCTCCATTATTAGACATTTTCTTTTTTGAAAAATTTACTTAGAAATTAATTGGAACAATTTCATAGCTCGATCAAATCCATTTCCGTTTATAAAATTTTATTTGAAACAAATGATTCACCAAATATATTTTAATTATACAAAAAAGGAACGTATACAGAAAAAAAAAAAAAAAAAAAAAACTAATTTCCTGAAATTATATTTTCTTATCATTAAAAGTAAAATGAAGAGAATTTCATGGAAAAGTTGTATAATATTTGTTAAATAATTTTTCTCACATTTTCCATACATGAAAATATTTGTATTATTAAATCAGAGGTATAATTAATCACTAGCTCTAATAGTTATACTGATTAATCTTTAAATAAACTTGCTCTGTAGTTAGCTATGAAATTGATAGTGAAACGATTACTTCAGTAATTTTATTAGGTTATCAGGAGAATTCTACATTGTTCTTCTCACATCGATTCTAATATATTTAAGCATTCCCGAACAAAATTTTTTTTTTATGGATAAATTGATTTTCAAGGAAAAAAAATTTTGAAATTGAAGTTGATTAAAGTGGCTCTATAAATTAATCAAAAATATTTTAGAAATATTTACTGTTATAGCAATCAGAGACTTGCTTTTCCTATTCCATTTGCTGATGAGAATTTCAGTCAGACCTAACTATCTGATTGTAACTCACAGTAACCTGCCGAAATAATGCAAAATTTTTAAGAATTAGTTGCAAACCAATTTTCTTAATATCATGTGACTATTAACATTTCCAGCTAAAAATTAATCGGATTAAGTCATTTCCGATGTAATCAAACATAATTGCGAAGTTGAAAAAATATGAGCAAACTAGCAGATAAACATTTAGACATAGATGATAGCTGCAGATTTATACACCCATACATGTATACATTACTGATAAGAATTAGCCTCAAGCTGATAAAACAATAGAATGAAAACGAATGATAGGAACGTGAAAACTTTATCAGCTGGAAGAAAGATTATTAAGTAAAATGCGATAATAGATTTCGTAAAATATCATAACTATTTTTCTTTTTATCCAATTTGAATATTTCTAACTTTCATTTCATTATTTGCGCAGTAATAATAAAATTTCATTATTTGCGCGGTAATAATGATCAGCAAAAATAATGATCAAATTAATAATAATAATAATAATAATAGTAATAATAATGATAATAGTAATAATAATAATAGTAATAATAATAATAATAATAATAATAATA